>BROG01000998.1:0-180065 GCA_030159075.1 Atrina japonica | reverse complement strand
AATTGCTTAAGAAACCCAGTTTGGTAAGTATTAGTTTGGGAATAATTAATTCGACTTTACATTTTGTATATGCATTTGCTGGGCATGAACGTATGTTCACAAAATGCATGGGAATATAAGACGTTGTATGCCCGTGTATATATCTTATTTGTTATTGCAGTGGAAACAAAGCTAATGTCAATTTAAATCTAGTTTTTCTCGATTAAACTAGTTTTACTACAGTTATTTCAAATTGCTTCGCTGAAATCTTATTAATAGGATAAACATGGGTTTTCACCAGTTACACCTGTTTCACCAGTTACACCTGTTGTAACTTTGGTATTATGTCTATAATATTTGTAACGGGAACAAAAATTGGTTTAACTCAGAAAATCTAGGTTCGACTGCACTAGTTTTTCTCATTAATATCACATTGGCGTGCCATATCTTTTACAAGGTACATGATGAACTATCAAATATATACTATATAGATCAAGCATTGAATTACGTATATTCAATATTACCCACAATATGCGGCGAAAGACACAGTGTTTCGCGGAGATAAACGACATGCATGTATCTATTTCTTATACACATATTATGTTTCTTCATAACCAAGAAATATCCTCCTCTCAGAATATGAGAAGGAATGTGAAAAAAGTATGTTAAACATACAAGTAGCAAACTGATTGAAACAACACAGTATGTTGAATGGATAAAACCCGCTAAGTAATGGATAAGAAGGTGTTTTTTTTGTCACATTAATCTAATCAAGAGTTGTTGTTCAACAGAAGCTGACATAACAATTATGTTGAAATATTTACAGAGAGCACATGCCTAAAACATCGGTATGCTGCGTACTGGAGATAGAAGAAAGCAATTTTGAATCTAGTATGGAACATGGCTCAGCTCCACCATCTTGAAAAGGTTTCAGCTGAAGTTTTCATGAATTCTAAATACAAAATCATTATTTTTATTTCATTGCACACAGCATTGTGTCAATGTTTACGATTCATTTAATGTCAAGTTTAATAATATTTCAACAAACAATAGGCGAGTACTCAAAATTGTAAATTCACTTCTTCATTTAACAATGAAATTCAATTATGAAATTTATTCAAACAGGTTACATGGGCCCCAATTCTTTACAATTAGTAAACGTTCACTTTATCAGATACAGTATGTCACTATGCAAAAATGAAATATCTGAAGAAAACAAATAAACATTTTAAAATAGTTTTACCCCTGAAGTATTGTTCAATGCAACGCTGTCTTATGCGATTGACTCATACCTTACATGGCTTACGTCGCAACAATGGCAAAACAGTCAATACCAATGTTAAAATAATAGTTGTGACCTCGATAAGATCCCGAAACTTTCTTCTTGGGAATTGAAATCTTTAACACTACACCACAGCAAACAATAACGTACTCGTGCAAAACGGGAGATTTAAACGCAAAATTGTGAAATCACTCGAAGAAATGCAACACCTGAATACATTCGGGTAAAAGATCACGTAACAATAAAAAACTGATGGTTTCAGTCTTCTATAATATGTTCCTCTAACTTATAATTTGAACCTATATGAACAGCAGTTAAAAAACCGGTAAGTATATCAGTCTTTTATGATATGTTCCTCTAACTTATAATTGGAACCTATATGAACAGCAGTTAAAAAACCGGTAAGTATATCAGTCTTTTATGATAGCTAACTTATAATTGGAACCTAAAAACAGCAGTTAAAAAACCGGTAAGTATATCAGTCTTTTATGATATGTTCCTCTAACTTATAATTGGAACCTATATGAACAGCAGTTAAAAAACCGGTAAGTATATCAGTCTTTTATGATATGTTCCTCTAACTTAAAATTTGAAAACTATATGAACACCAGTTAAAAAACCGGTAAGTATATCAGTCTTTTATGATATGTTCCTCTAACTTAAAATTTGAACCTATATGAACAGCAGTTAAAAAACCGGTAAGTATATCAGTCTTTTATGATATGTTCCTCTAACTTATAATTTGAACCTATATGAACAGCAGTAAAAACCGGTAAGTATATCAGTCTTTTATGATATGTTCCTCTAACTTATAATTTGAACCTATATGAACAGCAGTTAAAAAACCGGTAAGTATATCAGTCTTTTATGATATGTTCCTCTAACTTAAAATTTGAACCTATATGAACAGCAGTTAAAAAACCGGTAAGTACATCAGTCTTTTATGATATGTTCCTCTAACTTATAATTTGAACCTATATGAACAGCAGTTAAAAAACCGGTAAGTATATCAGTCTTTTATGATATGTTCCTCTAACTTAAAATTTGAACCTATATGAACAGCAGTTTAAAAAACCGGTAAGTATATCAGTCTTTTATGATATGTTCCTCTAACTTATAATTTGAACCTATATGAACAGCAGTTAAAAAACCGGTAAGTATATCAGTCTTTTATGATATGTTCCTCTAACTTAAAATTTGAACCTATATGAACAGCAGTTAAAAAACCGGTAAGTATATCAGTCTTTTATGATATGTTCCTCTAACTTATAATTTGAACCTATATGAACAGCAGTTAAAAACCGGTAAGTATATCAGTCTTTTATGATATGTTCCTCTAACTTAAAATTTGAACCTATATGAACAGCAGTTAAAAAACCGGTAAGTATATCAGTCTTTTATGATATGTTCCTCTAACTTAAAATTTGAACCTATATGAACAGCAGTTAAAAAACCGGTAAGTATATCAGTCTTTTATGATATGTTCATCGAACACATTTTAAACTCAATATTTTTACCTTGTCGAACACCAGAAAACGTACATAATACTAAAATTAATAAATATTTGATACAAACTTCACATTTGAACATCAGTCTAAGATTGCTTCGTTATCATGGGATAATGGCATTTTCATATTATATCTAAACAGTTATAACGAAGTCATTGATTTATGTTTAAAACAAGAAACTTCATTATTAATGTATAAAGGAATCAGGCCTTTTACCTCTTGAAATTATAGTTAGATATTTGATATTAACCTTAATTTTACTAAAACTCATAACTCTTCAGAAATATTGACAACATCGTTTGTTTTTAAGTAGCTTTTAGAAATGAGTCATGATCTGGTTTTTCTTCATATCATATTTTCTATTATTTATGTTTTAATTACGACCCAATTGATGTTTTATTTCCAATGCTTCCAAATTACTTTTTCAGAAATAAATTAGAATAAGAGCAAATGAGCTAATAATAATGACAGACAACAGGTTAATGTCACAAAATATTAAAAAAATATTTTTGTTTTTAAATTAACAAATTGTACATTAGATGTAATGAACACGAATATATGTTGTGTTTGATTTATGTTTGTTAATTGCATTACACGAAGATTAAATGTATGCATGGATCAATGTGTTAAAACAATAAAACATTGACATTAAGTCAACCACTGCAAAAACACAGAATCCAATGTCATACTACAAACAGCCATTCACATTTGAGAGAGAATCGCATAATACTGACATATCGAAGGAAGTTTACGCGACGACGTTCAGCAGACCTGGAAAAATGTTAATGTTCTGTCAGCCTGACAGACGACACTTGCTGGATATTTAACAATTTAAATAATTTGTACACAGACCAATGAACTTCGCAATGTTTAAAGTCATTGATAGATGATTAGGTAAACACGTATATATTGATGAGACGTAGATATTTAAGTGAAAAATTCTATCATGATTTTGACACTGTTATTGCATCACTGTATTTATTTCCTTAAGACTGTATGACGGTTCATAGAAGGACAGAGTTTTAATATTGTTAATGTCTGATCTAAGCTGGTGACGCTGGCATACTGTAAGCTGTTTTTCTATTTCACCATAAAGAACTGGCCGCTTCTGTATAACTTGGGTATGACATACAATACTAATAACACAAGTGAGTCAGTCACCTAGAGTGAAATCTGATTACTCTGTGTGATCTTGCTCTTCAGGTGAACACACTGTTTGTGATGATTGACTTGAAATAACAAACATTCCTTTCAAATCTGACATTTTGACATTTTAAGAGACTATTTACCTGATAAATATGCCAAATATTCTATTTTAATATAAAATCCTAGATCCAAAATTATAAATCTTCATAATATCCAGGATACACATACAATCTGGCGAGATTGTACAAACACGGATTTCTGGAATTTTAGTTTGCATAGGTGTTTACTTATACTTAAATACCCAAAGCTGAAATGGCTGGTTTAAAACTACAAATTAAGTTTCCGTTAATTATATATTTACATACAATTGTAAAAGATATGAAAGGAATATATTTCATTATCTTAGATGATCACTTTACTAACCATGTTTTTATATCGGAAATGTTAAAATACATGCAACGAAACTAGGATATTTCAACAGTAAGAAAGTCAATATTTTGTTGAAAATGCAGAATAAACACATATAGCAAACACAAGTATGGATATATTTGTAATATAGAATTTCAAATGCCAAAATATAATCTTCAGGACACATAAACAATTCTGGTCATATTGGACAAACACAGACCTCTGGAAATCCAGATGTGGAATCAGATGCCATGGAGGAGTAAGCATACCTTGTTGATCGGTCACACCCGCCGTGAGTCCACAGTCAAATTCAAATGAAATATATTAGGAAGAAATCCTCGTTACAAACGTCTCAACAAACGCTATCGAAAAGGTAACTCAACTCACTGTTTTTTAGTGAAATAGGGTAATGGCAAACATGGATTTATACCGACCCTGATATTTGCGGAATGCTGAAATAAAACTTAATATTCGATAACCCGGTGTCAATAACTTCTCAGTAAGTAGTTTACCTCTGTATATGAAATGTTCATATTTTAAAAAAGGCACTTGTATACCGAATCAGTTGTGAGATATAAATAGGATATGAAGGTGTTTGAGGGATATTACTACTTAAATACGTCTCAACAACCGCCAACGAAAAGACAACTCAACATTTCACTTAGTGAAACAGAGTAATCGCAAACAAGACTATTATACCGACCGTAAAAGCTTCAGAATGAAGTCTGTTTCGAACGAATAAAGGAACAGGTCGGCCAATAAAGGGACACAATTGGTCCGCATTGGAATACCTACACTTTACTGAAAGTTAAAATCTCCAAAAATTACAAATATATCGTTTATTAGAAATTCCAGCATCCAATGACTAAATATTTAACACTGTAAAATATGTGTACCATAAATTTAATTGTAGGCGTTTTTGCTACAATAATTTAGATGCAATGTATATTTCAAATCCGTTGTCGAACCGTTTTCTTTTATCTTTAACTGGCCCTGAAGCTACCCTTTTAGAATTCATAAATTAAGAAAGAAACGAAGGAAATAAAACATTCAACCAAAGAAATGAATAAACAAAAATATAAAAATTTCAGATACCAAAGTGTAAATCAATAGAATGTCCAGGACATAGATACAAATCCGGTAAAAATGGACAAACACGGACCTCTGGAAACCAAGAGGTGGGATCAGGTGCCATGGAGGAGTAAGCATCCCCTGTCGACCGGTCACACCCGCCGTGAGTCCACAGTCAAGTCCAATGAAACAAGTGAGGAGTGTATCCTCGTCACAATTGGTACAGACGTCTCAACAACCGCCAACGAAAAGGCAACTCAACATTTCACTTAGTGAAACAGAGTAGTCGCAAACAAGACTATTATACCGACCGTAAAATTTGCAGAACGTTAACATTAAACGCGGTTTTCGATATCCCTGTGTCAATAATTTGTCAGTGAGTAGTTTACCTCTGTATATGAAATCTTCATATGTTGTGCACGCCCTGGCATATCGGATCATTTGTGAAATATAAACTCCATATGCGGGTGACTGAGGGATATTACTACTTAAATGTGGAAAATTTACGATGGGAAAGCCGAAATCGTCGCGTTTATCGTATAGCTTAGTTGCTAATTTCCCGTCTGTGTTTATATTAAGTAAAATGTCTAAGTATGAAGCGTGTGTGCTTGATTCTGTTGTATCTTTAATTTCTAGTTCGTTGGGATATATCGCATTGACATATGTATGAAAATTGTCATTATTAATTGACAAAACGTCGTCGATATATCTAAATGTCAAATTAAAGGACACCGCTATATAATTTATCAAAATACAGAAGTAAATGTACAGCAACCGATGCTTCTATGTTAATATATCAATTTCGAGTTTAAATATCCCATAATGAGTTAAAAAAGTCTTGTGTATAATACGTTTTGACAAAATTTGCATGTGTAAACCATACAAGAATTTTTGTCAGCAATAAGAAAATAAGCATAAAATATAGACAATACAATGACGTTATGTGTCACATGTAACACATCAACATCTCTACAGTGCCACAGTAACAATACCATTGCATGATCAATCGTCACAACAGCACGAACTGACATGCGGTTCAATTCAGATTTTGGTATAAAATTAATTTCAATATGATAAGCATTTCCATTATTTAAATCTATTTCTAATTACCGCTTGCGGCGGAGTAGTGGTTGAGCGTTCGACTTGCAAGAGGGAGGTCCCGAGTTCGATTCATTCCATTTTTACCGGATTTGTATCTATGTCCTGGACATTCTATTGATTTATACTTTGGTATCTGAAATTTTTATATCATACTTGAATGATAGTGATTTTCCTTTGTCAAGCGCTCTGCATACGAAGTGAAAGTCACAGGAATTTAGGATGAGACTTAGAGATGGCATTAAAATAAGGCCTTACAAACAAGCGGGACTTCAGTGAGATCGGCACACGCCTCGCTTCAAAATAAGTGACTGCTTAAAAACAAGCGGGACTTGGCATCCGCACGCGCCTCACTTCAACTATAAACGACTTTTTAAGAACAAGTGGGAGTTCAGTGGGATAGGAACGCCCCTCACTCCGAATATAAACATCTTAGGAGCAAACGGGAATTTAGTGGTATCAACACATTCTTCTATTTAAACGCCTTATCAACAAGTTTCCATCTGGCCGAGATACAGATACCATTGGGGTATGAGTGATAAACACATACATATTCAAATACCTTGCCATAACGATGTCATCACGTCGTAGAAATTTTAGGCTGAAAATGCTTATCTGGTTTCGCGAAGGACTCTAATGTATTATTGGACTCCGACTGCAGTGACACACATTCATTAAATAAAGTGAAATGATCCTCTGATACTATAGACAAACCAGATAGATAGAAAATCTAGAGCCGTCTCTATGTACCATAATGCTATAGATTAGAAATGTGATAATAAGGATAAAAGCAAATATATATATATATATATATATATATATATATATATATATATATATATATATATATATATATATATATATATATATATATATATATATATATATATATATATATATATATACTATCTATTGTCGACTGGGTATTCAAATACCAACATACAAACATCATTACTTACGTGGGGTTGCCATTAAAACTTTGACTTGAAATTAAATGACAGATTTTTAAAGTATATAGAGTAGTGTTTGAAACAATGAAGTTTATACCAATTCAGTTTTGGAAATATATTTTAGCAAAACAATATTAAGAAAAACTACATATCTTTTATAATTACTGATGTTATAAAACGCATTCGATTAAGTAAACTAGATAATGTTTAATAGTGTTAGTTTGTTCTATAATGGTCTATAAAGTAATTGCCACAAGATTTATTGAAGCAATTCTGCTAAAATAATGGATTGGTTTCGCTGGATGATTAGTTTTTGACCTACAAATTTGTTACAGACTTTATACAAAGCACCATATGGCTGCCAAACACTACCAGATGAAGAGGCTTTGATATGCGAGATGAAGCATGAACATCAGAACCTTACATCTTAAATAAAAGAGAAAAGTCTATAAGTTTTTAATTTTACCTAATAAACGATTTGATATATTTTTGCGTTGCATTTGAACAGTGGGATAAATATAACAGATACTTAAATCTGTGTTATTAAGAGCTAAATTAAAATATTGCTTTTTACATATATCTACTTTTATATACTTTTCAATGTTATTCTATGAATTTACAAAATGGTGACTTGTACCTATGGAAAGAGCATAGGATCCTGACAATCGTCATTCATCTGACTGTTCTGGGGTATCGAAGGAGAATATTTCAAAATGGTAGTAAAATGACAATAATAAGGACAATGATGATGGTGATAATTTTGATGTAATAATAATAATAATAATAATAATAATAATAATAATAATAATAATAATAATAATAATAATAATAATAATAATAATTATTATTATTATTATTATTATTATTATTATTATTATCATTACTATTATTATTATAATAATAATAATTCTGATGTAATAATAATAATAATAATAATAATAATAACAATAATAATAATGATTCTGATGATAATAAAAAAGAATTCATGAAAAATAAATCATGATGGTGATTATAATGAAAAACGACTACAGTGATAATAAGGATGTTTATTATCATATATAACTTTATTTAAAACAACGATGAATAATAATAATAATAATAATAATAATAATAATAATAATAATAATAATAGTAATAATAATTTTCATAGTTTTCATCATCATTATCATCATCATCATCATTATCATCATCATCATCATCATCTCATTATCATCATCGTTCGATTACAGATGAAATATAAGATTTGTACAACGGAAAACTTACCTGCTTGCGTCGATACAACGAAATTGAAGATTGAAACAAAATTACTATCCTGCAAATCAATATTGTACGGATTCCACTTTCCAATCAAATTATCCATTTTTGTTACTGAATATACAAAAACAATATTCACAACGATTAATGTTCGTAAAAGTCTTGGTATGTCTGTCTGGCATCATTCTAATATCTACATTTGATGCAAACATTTAATTCGTGTCTAAATCAATACTCAAGATATCATCTCCTTTCAGAGAAATCGTAAATAGAACCAAGAAGAAAAACTTCATGTTTTGTTGACGAGTTGACAAAATACTGTTTAAATACCCATGTCTGATTTTTATACATAAAATAATTTAGAACGTCATATATTGATTTATAGTACCTACACTATAGATAAGATAGCGGACGAAACGGAAATATTCATTAATGTAATCAAACAAACATAACTAGGCATATCAACAGTCAGATCACTATGAATGAAATCGTAATAAACGTCAATGAATGCATTATCCGAATGTACACGCAGCTAATATTATATCTAAAACTTCAGAGAGCAGCATCACGGAAAACATCTAACATTTGTACATATAAAATCAGGTATAAAACATTGATGCTACAGCGGACTTGTTGCCTTTGCTATCGGAGATTAGTGATTGGCATTTCTTATGTGTTCACTTCAAGATACGTCATATGATCCCCTGTTGAAGACGTGGAGTGAAGTCAGCTATCAAACTTCTTACACAGATAACTGGATATAAATCCCTTGTGTTGTCGAATGTTTACAAAAATTGTACATCATAAAGTTTAAAAAGATGAGAGTAATGAAAATGATACAAATATTATAAACATAATACTAAAGTTATAATGCTCAAGACGATCATTTTTTAAAAACATAATAACTGAAATCAATGGAAATGGCCACACAGAGAGAGAGAGAGAGAGAGAGAGAGAGAGAGAGAGAGAGAGAGAGAGAGAGAGAGAGAGAGAGAGAGAGAGAGAGAGAGAGAGAGAGAGAGAGAGACACCTGTATTTTATGAATTCTTGGGAACGTCAATTCAAATGGATTTTAAAGTTATTCTCTATCTACCAAAATTACTTTCCATGAAAGTAGTTGCGGTATTTTCCTTTACCATGAAGGAATGTTTGTTTAGATTTCAGCGTAAGAAGTCCATTAAATCAGTACAATAATATGCAAATATTTGACAAATATGGATGGAGTTGTGAATAGGTGCGAAGGAGGAGTAAGCACCCCTGCCTAACAAATACAGATATAATTCATCGAAAGATAAGTATGAGTATCACGAGAGCTTCAGAGCTCCTTATTTCCTTAGTTTTATGGTAATCCAAAACTCAGAGAAAAAAACCCCAAAATATTGGCAGTTTAGTATCTAAATGTTGTACGTCTACCACACCGCCAGAAATAAAAATACGTATTTTACGTTTACAAAGTTATGACTGTCTATCAAAATGAAGCCATCTGGTACCTGGTTAATGAAATGTTGTCACTAGGAACGCACATTTGTATAGAAAATATATAGAGAGAGGAAATCGAATAAGACCGAGCATGTTTTGTTTCCTCAGCGTGTTCCTCGACATCTGAATAATTTATTACATAAAATCTTACTTGATGTATGTTTTACGTGAATCAATTTCAAATAAATATTGATAAATTTATATGGTATATTAATAGATTCACATGTTATGATAACTGGCATACACATTGTGTTATATTTTCTTTTATGGATATTTAATGGCAAAATAATCAATACTCAGAATGTTGTTATCAGAAGATAACTTGACAACTTTAAAGTCATTCCTATATGACGTATTAATACACTTAGACATCAAACTGGTAAAAATAGGCAAGAAAATAAAAACCATTGCTATTTCCCTAAAGTGTCCAATATAACGATTGTATGTAAAGTTGCAAAGTTAACTCATGTAGTCGGCTGTGGTAATAATATTTTTGTTATTTGCTAATCAAAACTTAATAGAAAACATTTCCTAAATTTGATATTTTACTTTACTTAAAAGTGT
Organism: Atrina japonica; assembly: GCA_030159075.1. Classification (NCBI taxonomy): domain Eukaryota; kingdom Metazoa; phylum Mollusca; class Bivalvia; order Pterioida; family Pinnidae; genus Atrina; species Atrina japonica. The sequence goes on along the minus strand of BROG01000998.1, from coordinate 169,326 downwards.
AATATTCTTTGTAATGATGGTACCCAAGAGAGTTTACGAATTTACGGTCCCATGATATAGCATTGATCTGCTTTACGATATCTACATATCACTTGTGTCTTTGTCCATGTCATAAATGGAAACCCGATATAAAAGTATTTAAATTTGGCAAATCTCTCCAAACTTATGCATGAAAACAGACATTGCAGTACATATTTAAGGATTGTTTTTCATTTTTGAGATAGCATGGATATATAGATCATGGAAAAAATTCTGTGCAGAACGAAATTCATTCTATATAATTTACTTTGCGGAAGGAGTTTGTCATATGACGTATCTGCTAAATAGCTGTGTGAGAAGTAGTTCCCTTTTTATGCCCAGAAATACTAAATGATACTACGGTTTATTTTCTTATTTCCATAACATTTTGAAAGAAACTAATGATATGGAAAATTTTCAATACTTATTGTCAGATTTGAATCGAGATTACTTCATATTCGATCGCTTGGTGCAGGAAGATTAAATGTTTCAGAAGAAATGGCCGCGGCCATATTCATGCTTCAGAACGATGACTGGTTTATTTACAACAAAATTGCGTTTGAATTCTGATATATTGTTAATAGGATATACCATCGAAAGTTTCAGTGTTACTTAGGAGAAGGGAGACAGCTAATATTCGTTCATGAGATCCTATTTGACATATTTTACCAATCAGCTGGGAACCGGGATAACTAATTGAGTAATTCGTACGTAACTTACGTATTTAACACGGCTTGTTTTCACAGGATGCGAGTGACGAATTATTTCTGACAAGAATACCCGGTGACAGTAAACAAATCGACCTGTTTATCAGATATGCTTGACAAAGTTGTACAAGTCCAAACTCTCTTTTCACTGTTAAACAGACAATTTAGATATGCTTGACAAAGTTGCACAAGTCCTAACTCTCTTTTTCACTGTTAAACAGACAATTTAGATATGCTTAACAAAGTTGCACAAGTCCTCACTCTCTTTTCACTGTTAAACAGACAATTTACAATTTTAACTACGAAGCGAAATGACCTACTATATAGTAGATAATCGCAATATGGGCCTGTAGGCTGTACAGTGTGCTACATATGTAGTCTCATGTTTTCGATTTCTTTCTGTGATTTTGTTTGTTTTGTGGTATTCCTAATGTATGGCTTTTAAGATGGAAATAAACATGTGATATTCTATTCTTTATTGATTCGTTCAAGTATTTTTATGCTGAAAAATAAAGCGGTTAACACTCGAGTCACGTGACTGCAAATACTGACATATGCAAAATATCTCTCTATATACTTGCAATGAAGGGAATTGCAGTCGGTATGTAAATATATACGTATATGTATATGAAATGCAAACAGTTATTACTATTCTAATGCTTTGCGTTATTTTACTGGTCGATGACATTGAAAACTCGTAGAAGATTCACGTTCCACTGCTAGTTTTTACATATGACGTCACACAAAGTTCTGCTGACTGAATTTGATGCATATGCTGGACTTTACTATTTACATAGTTTGTAATACGATGTATATCGAAACATTTATTTTTACTGTCTAGAATTCCTTGTTTACAATACGAAATATATAAATGTAGCGTATCACTAAAGCGGTATCGAAATAAACAACTAAATTTTAAGCGAAGCACATCAATATAGTCAAGGTTTCATGTCATTTCTGTCATTGAAATGCCAATCTAAAATGTGCAGGCATTAGTATAGGGTTGCGTATCGCGCTGAAACCTCATTTTGACACGGGAATTGCCGATACCTTGTCAAATTTTGTAAAAGAGTCACATTGTAACCCTTTATTCAAATTTGAAATTTAGAGCAAACATATGTTATTTACCTTCTCATTTTTATTGATCACAAAGTAATTATCGCAGAACGAATCACTGTATACTTTGTTGTTGTTGCTGTTGCTGTTGTTGTTATGGTCAATCGTAACATTTAGTGTTTTACCGCAGATCTACAAGTACTGTCGTATAAATGGATATACGATTAAATGTGTCCTTTTAGTGCGTTTTATGATTTTTCATTTTCTATTTTACTATTATGGGATGTTTCTATTTATCGAAAATAACTTATTGCAATACTGTAACACATTACCGTTTAAAACGTTATATGAGAACCTCATCTAACTGTGCTGAAAAAAATTAGAATGTGAAAATTTGGTTCTTTGTATTGTTAAGGTATGACATTTTTCTTTTCACCAATTACTTACAAACGGTCGATATCCCACCAGACCAAGTATCCATGGTAACAGAAAAATCCAGAAAAATGATAATTCTGCACCTCAAGGTTGACATGCACATGAAGTTTCGTGAAATGATCTCAGACTGGTTTTACGGTTTCTATGATATGCCCCGGAAAAAGTTACATTAGTTACTTTGGGTGTGTACACTCACTGCAAAAATTAAAAGATCAAAAATGCTAATTTCACAATTGTATAAGACACTACGGGGCATCAAGGTTGATTTTCATATGACGTTACCCTGTTATCCTGAACGGATTGTTTTAGATATGCTCCAGAAAAAGTGATATTGTATTAAAGAATATCAAAAAGTAAAGTCCCAAATAGCAAAACACACTACTAGAAAACAAAGTTGATGTGCACATGAGGTTCTTGAATGGTTATTCAGCTACTCTCTGGAACAGACGAACGGTCAGAAACTGTAGGTAATCTCTCGCCAATTTTGATTCAAAACATGTGAGTAAATGCCAATGAATATGGCAAAACAAAATCACATTAATGAGTTAAACCTAGTTTTCTCAGATAAAATTTGTTTTTTCCAGTCAAAAAATATGGCACAACAAAATCACATTAATGAGTTAAACCTAGTTTTCTCAGATAAAATTTGTTTTTTCCAGTCAAAAAATATGGCACAACAAAATCACATTAATGAGTTAAACCTAGTTTTCTCAGATAAAATTTGTTTTTTCCAGTCAAAAAATATGGCACAACAAAATCACATTAATGAGTTAAACCTAGTTTTCTCAGATAAACTTAGTTTTTTCCAGTTAAATCTAGGTTTAACTGCTCAAAATACTCATTAATATGATTGTGGCGCATTTAAATTTATTTTTTTTAGCTAGTTTTTCTCGAGAACAACCTAGGTTTAACTCATTTTTGCTATTTGGCACAGTTAAACTCAGTTTTTCTCAGTAAAACATAGTTTTTACTTCAGTTAATGTGTGTTACTGAAAAAATCTAGGTTTAACTGAATAACAACTAGGTATAACTGAGAAAATCTAGGTTTAACTGAATAACAACTAGGTATAACTGAGAAAATCTAGGTTTGACTGATGAAGCACTCCAAAATCACAATAATGAGTTAATCCTAGTTTTTCTCGAAATAAACCTAGATTTTTCTCAGTTGAACCTATTTTTTCTGCAGTTAAAGTTGGTTACGAGTTCAACCTTATCTTTCTGCAGATAATCCTAGTTTTCCTCGTAACCAACATTAACTGGAGAAGAACTAGATTTAATAAAGAAAAAATAGGTTTAACTGCGCAAAAATCAAAATGTTACTCATTAATGTGATTGTAGTGCAGTGAAGTCTAGTTTTTCTCAGTTAAATTAGGTTTTTCTCGACAAAAACTAGGTTTAACTCATTTTTGTGATTTTGGCGAATTTTGTCTCCAGTTAATGTGGGTTACTGATACTAGCTTTAAGTTGAGAAAAACTTGGTTTAACTGAGAAAAACTAGGTTTAACCGAGAAAAACTAGATTCAAATTATTAATGTGATTTCGGCGTGCCATAAATGAACATAAAATGATGTTAACCAAAACAGACATTCATATATTTCAATCCATGTTTCTAAAAGAAAAAAAATTTCATTTTACTATGTTTTATTATCTACCATTTAAAGTGTAAATGATTCGCAAATGACAAACATAATGCATGTTGCTTGAAGACATTGTATGTCAAATTTGTACAAACTTGCCTCATTTATTCTATATATTAGTGACAAGATGTGTCATTTATATACAGATGGACAACAATCCAGGCAGATCATAGATAATCATTAATTAGAAATGCTCAGCTAAGCCATTTATTCATGTGCGCTAATAAACAATAGTTGCAGAGGACAATGTGGCTCTTCAGTGGCAGCATTGCATGTAAAATATACAATTACGAAGAAGTTTAAGGAGTAGGTCAAATGATACTATCTAGGTCAAGACCATATAGTATCTGTTGAAAGGGTTGATCTGAAGGATTCCAAAATTAAAAGCTTAAAACCTCATATTTTAAAAGTTATAGACAAGATAAAAGACTATGATATTGGTATTACACATAGCGAATCTGCGAACGATTGTACAATGGTTCAGCTGAATAACTACCGTTTTAAATTAAATTTGACAAGGAACATCTGCGAGAACAAATTTAAGTGCATTTTTACAAAAAGGGTACACAATATTTCTATTTGCATTCGTCGCATTTTTCAATTTACTGACTTATAAATGTGACTGACATGTAAATCTTACTGTTATGTAAATATTACTGCTTTGGTCGTTGTTATATTTTTAGAGATATTATTTGGCGTTGTATGATACCACTTTCTCTTTAAAAAAATACACATACTTTTCAAATTAGAGCTCAACTGATGAAGTCTAATTGACAGAAACGATATTGTCTTGAGCATTATAACTTTGCTATTATGTTTATAATATTTATAACCACTAGGTCGTTGCCACTGCTGGTGGGCCGTTTGAGTCCCCGAGGGTATACATACACCTAGTACCTAATATTTCGGTACCAGCTGTTTATTTTATAATAAAGTAAAATTTGGCACTGATAAAACTATTTAAATTCGACATTTTTCTAAAGCTAAAATAGTCATTTTTTTTTACAGTGGTTACTCTTACACGGATTTCGGCTATATTTCTAAAGATATTATTTGGCCTTATATGATACCACTTTTTCTTTAGAAAATACACATACTTTTCAAACTGGAGCTCAACTGATGAAGTCTAATTGACAGAAACGATATCGTCTTGAGCATTATAACTTTGGTTTTATGTTTATAATATTTATATATAATTTGACGTATTGTTTCGAATATCCGTCGGCACTTCTTCATTATGTTATAAATAGAATTGTCTCATAAATATAATTTTCTTGTAATACCACAGTCTCGTAAATATTGTTGTCTTGTAAATGTCAGTCTTGTAATATCACTGTATTGTTGATGTCATTGACTTGTCAAAGTTACCTGCTGTCAAATCTCAATTTTTCCTTGACTCGAAGTTGCCATTTTCATTATAACTATTCATTGTCGTACATATGTCACCACTGTCGACACTCAGTATATATATCTATGGTTTAAACAAAACTAGACTCGCAGGAGGAAGGTTTTGGGTTCGAATTGCAACACCGGTTCATACCTAAATATATCAGAATAAATGATGCGTTTACTAATTATACAAGTAAAATCTAGTGATGAAACCCCAACTTCTCTTATTACAACATCCATGACACATCATATAGGCCTGAATGAATTGACATGAGTTTCTAGTATTTCCGTATCTTCTTGTTTGTCCGCTCTCTGTTGCCTTTATATAACATTGTGTATTACTTATACACACTTTGACATAAGTTCCTGGCACGAGTATTTCCGTATCTTCCTGTTTGTCCGTTGTCTGTTGCCTTTATATAGCATTGTGTATAACTTATACACACTTTGACATGAGTTCCTAGCACGAATGCTAGGACATGTCCTGGACATTCTATTGATTTATACTTTGATATCTGAAATTTTTATATTCCTAGCACGAGTATTTCCGTATTTTCCTGTTTGTTTTCTGTCTGTTGCTGTTATATAACATTGTGTATTACTAATACACACTTTGACATGAGTTCCTTGCACGAGTATTTCCGTATCTTGTTTGTCTGATGTCTTTTGCTGTTGTTATATAGCATTGTGTATTACTTTTAATTTTTTTTTCACATCATTCACAAAAATATAGTAGAACAACAGTATAGTCACACATATAAAAATACAAGTGGAAATATAAATATTATTTGTCAGTGCTTGAAGTGATGATTTTTATAGATAAAGAGGGTAAGGTAAGGTATAGGAGGGGGAAGTTGTAGGGATAACAAAATATAGTAGTGAGGGAGCAGGTGTCAAGATAAAGCAAGAGAGAGAGAGAAGGAAAAGTTTCATTTATCCTAACAGAGAGTTTGGAAGCTTATTTAAAAAAAAAACAAAAAGAAAAAAACCAGAGAGGATATTTTAAATTATGAGCAAAATAAAAGAGAAAGAAATAATAAGATTTTAAAAGTAAGATCAAGGTCAATATAACAAGATTAAATTGTTAAATTATTTATCACCATTCTCAGTAAAGGCATGTATGAAAATAACATGAACATACCAACAAGGGCATACGAGAAGGGTAGACTAAAGTATTTGAGGTGAGATGTATTAATTGACAACACAACAGACAATCGATATCTAAATTAATATCTGCCAATTAATTAATTGTTCAATACAAATGTTTATTTGTACTTAGCCAGCTAAATATTCATGTAGTAGTTAACTAGAAATAAATTTTCAATCTTAAGGAGAAAAAAAATTGAGAGAGAGAAAGACAAAATATACCGTTATGTAATCAAGGATAGGATAATTTCTTTAACAACCATTCCCTAAATGAGAGAAGGAAGAATTTGTGTTTGTTATTTTCACAAAAATCATTTCAGCAGCTAAGAATAGTTTTCTAAGGTCAAATAAGAGGGCATTGATTGAGGGCATGTTTTTCAGACATCGAGATCTATACAAATATTGTTTAAAACTACAAAAATGTTATTTTCAGCAAGTGACTCATACGAATGCAGGCCGAATAAAAAGGTAAACTGATCTATGTTTACAGTTTTATTATTGAGATCGTAATGTTGTGAGAACTGTGTTAATAAATATAGTTTGAGGAAAAATTATGTTTCTTCTGACCAGTGGAAATGTTATTATTTGAATCTAGGGCATTATACATGGGCTTTGAGCCTTTTCTAGTGGATACAAATATTTGTAAAGGTCTTGGTATTTTTGGATAGGGTATCATACATCATACATTGTGTATTACTTATAAACACTTTGACATGAGTTCCTAATACAAGTATCGCCGTATCTCACTGTTTGTCTGATGCCTATTGCTGTTAACACTATGTATTACTTATAAACACTTTGACATGAGTTCCTAATACAGGTATCTCCGTATCTCACTGTTTGTCCGAGGTCTATTGGTGTTAACACTATGTATTACTTATAAACACTTTGACATGAGTTCCTAACACAAGTATCTCCGTATCTCTCTGTTTGTCCGATGCCTATTGCTGTTAACACTAGGTATTACTTATAAGCACTTTGTCATGAGTTACTAATACAAGTATCTCCGTATCTCACTGTTTGTCATGAGTTACTAATACAAGTATCTCCGTATCTCACTGTTTGTCTGATGCCTATTGCTGTTAACACTATGTATTACTTATAAACACTTTGACATGAGTTCCTAATACAGGTATCTCCGTATCTCACTGTTTGTCCGAGGTCTATTGGTGTTAACACTATGTATTACTTATAAACACTTTAACATGAGTTCCTAACACAAGTATCTCCGTATCTCTCTGTTTGTCCGATGTCTATTGCTGTTAACATATAAAAATTTCAGATACCAAAGTATAAATCAATAGAATGTCCAGGACATAGATACAAATCCGGTAAAAATGGACAAACACAGACAACTGGAAACCAATAGGTGGGATCAGGTGCCATGGAGGAGTAAGCATCCCCTGTCGACCGGTCACACCCGCCGTGAGTCCACAGTCAAGTCCAATGAAACAAGTGAGGAGTGTATCCTCGTCACAATTGGTACAGACGTCTCAACAACCGCCAACGTAAAGGCAACTCAACATTTCACTTAGTGAAACAGAGTAGTCGCAAACAAGACTATTATACCGACCGTAAAATTTGCAGAACGTTAACATTAAACGCGGTTTTCGATATCCCTGTGTCAATAATTTGTCAGTGAGTAGTTTACCTCTGTATATGAAATTTTCATATGCTGTGCACGCCCTGGCATATCGGATCATTTGTGAAATATAAACTCCATATGCGGGTGAATGAGGGATATTACTACTTAAATGTGGAAAATTTACGATGGGAAAGCCGAAATCGTCGCGTTTATCGTATAGCTTAGTTGCTAATTTCCCGTCTGTGTTTATATTAAGTAAAATGTTTAAGTATGAAGCGTGTGTGCTTGATTCTGTTGTATCTTTAATTTCTAGTTCGCTGGGATATATCGCATTGACATATGTATGAAAATTTTCATTATTAATTGACAAAACGTCGTCGATATATCTAAATGTCAAATTAAAGGACACCGCTAACTTTTTCTTCTTTTGATTCAGCAGTTTCTGAATGAAGTCTGCTTCGTATGAATAAAGGAACAGGTCGGCCAATAAAGGAGCACAATTGGTTCCCAAAGGAATGCCGACAGTTTGTTGAAAGACCAAGTCTCCGAACATTACAAATATATTGTCAATTAGAAATTTCAGCATGTTTTTTATATCAACTTCAGTATATTTATGTGTAGAATCAGAGTGGTGTTTGACGAAATAAGTATCCTGATAGCAAATCACTAGATATCTAAATTTTCGGGTACCACCTTTAGTGAAAAAACAGTTGTCTATGATGCTGAAAAGTCTTTCTTTTAATTTTTTATGTGGAATAGTAGTGTAAAAAGGAGAGAAGTCATAAGTTTTGATATTGTGAATTCGAGAAAAATTGTGTGCCTTCAAATTTTCTAAAAGCGGTTTAGAATTTTTAAGTATCCACATCTGATTTACACCGCTTCTGGAATAAGCAACTGCACAGTATTGTTGAAGTTTCTCCTTAATGACTGTCAATATCTTGGTAAGGAGTAAAGATAAAGGTTTGTTAGAACATTTGCTGGATCCTTCTATGTATCTTTGCTTATAAGGGGTTTTATGAAGTTTAGGTATCCAGTATAAATGTGGTAGCTCGAAATCGGTATCCGTTGTAGGTATATCAAATGAGCGTAATACGGACACGTGATTTTGAAGGATCTCGTCCTTTGAAAGTGAGCTACGTGTGTATGTAGGATTTCCAGAATTCGTATTAAACCCAAGTTCTTCTACCAAACAAAAATTTAGTAATGTGCCTTACAAATAAAAACTATATTATTTGAGGCTTTGTCTGCTGGTACCAGTAAATATTGGCCATGTAACCTATCTAGTTCAGTTACTACTTCTGGATCATTAAATACAGAGGGATAACACTATGTATTACTTATAAGCACTTTTTCATGAGTTCCTAACACAAGTATCTCCGTATTTCACTGTTTGTCTGATGCCTATTGCTGTTAACACTATGTATTACTTATAAGCACTTTGTCATGAGTTCCTAATACAGGTATCTCCGTATCTCACTGTTTGTCTGATGCATATTGCTGTTAACACTATGTATTACTTATAAGCACTTTGTCATGAGTTCCTAACACAAGTATCTCCGTATTTCACTGTTTGTCTGATGCCTATTGCTGTTAACACTATGTATTACTTATAAGCACTTTGTCATGAGTTCCTAATACAGGTATCTCCGTATCTCACTGTTTGTCTGATGCCTATTGCTGTTAACACTATGTATTACTTATAAGCACTTTGTCATGAGTTCCTAATACAAGTATCTCCGTATTTCACTGTTTGTCTGATGCCTATTGCTGTTAACACTATGTATTACTTATAAGCACTTTTTCATGAGTTCCTAACACAAGTATCTCCGTATTTCACTGTTTGTCTGATGCCTATTGCTGTTAACACTAGGTATTACTTATTAGCACTTTTTCATGAGTTCCTAACACAAGTATTTCCGTATTTCACTGTTTGTCTGATGCCTATTGCTGTTAACACTAGGTATTACTTATAAGCACTTTGTCATGAGTTCCTAACACAAGTATTTCCGTATTTCACTGTTTGTCTGATGCCTATTGCTGTTAACACTATGTATTACTTATAAGCACTTTGTCATGAGTTCCTAACAGGTTTCTGTTTGTCCACTGTTGCTGTTGTATATTAATTTGCGGATTACTGATAAGCAATTTAGTGATGTAGATTACCTTGTGTATTAAGTGGTGTATATTACATTGTGTATTACTTTTTAACCCTTTGATGCTATAAATTACCTTGTGTATTACTTGTTAACACTTTAGTGTTATATATTACCTTATGTATTACTTGTTAACACTTTAGTGTTGTATATTATCTTGTGTATTACTTGTTAATATTTTAGTGTAATATATTACTTTGTGTATTACTTGTTAACACTTTAGTGTTGTATATTACCTTGTGGATTACTTGTTAACACTTTAGTCTATGATGCAATTTTTTTAATGGGAATAGTTGTGTAAAGAGAAGAGAAGTCATATGTTTTGGTACTGTGAATTCGAGAAAAATTGTGTGCCTTCAAATTTTCTAAAAGCTGTTTAGAATGTTTTAGTATCCACATCTGATTTACACTGCTTCTGGAATAAGCAACTGTACAGTATTGCTGAAGTTTCTCATTAACAGCTGTCAATATCTTGGTAAGGAGTAAAGATAAAGGTGTGATAGAACATTTGCTGGATCCTTCTATGTATCTTTGCTTATATGGAGTTTTATGAAGTTAAGGTATCCAATAAAATATGGTAGCTGAATATTGGTATCCGTTGTAGGTATATCAAATGAGCGTAATACGACACGTGATTTTGAAGGATCGTGTCCTTTGAAAGTGAGCTACGTATGATTACCAGATTTCGTATTAAACCCAAGTTCTTCTAATAAACAGTTATAGTAATATGCCTTACAAATAAAAACTATATCATTTGAGGCTTTGTCTCCTGGTACCAGTACATATTGGTCATGTAATCTATCCAGTACAGTTACTACTTCTGGATCACTAAATACAGAGGGATAACGTGTTTTCATAGTCCCTTTAAGTTTTCGAATACAAGATTTTATCAACCATCGTGTGGCTTTGAGCCATTCAGACAAAGTGTCTGGTTCTACGTCTTCGTAGCATAATCTTCGACAGAATTTATAACTAAACTGAATTCTGACACCAATTAAAGGAACGTGCTTCCTGGTATTTAGGAGCCCTTAAAATAAGATTTTTGAGGCTTTCATTTTCAACAATAGAAACGTCGCCGGTGATGACATGCCCGATAAGATTGTATTTGAAAGGAGATGAAGCACATGAACATGTGACAGTATTGTGTAGAGATGGTTGATGTCTAGGCACTGCAAATATGAAGTGCCTCTATCAGGAATGTCTAAAACTAACTGGTGACATTTTCACCGAACGTGACCTTTTCACCGACATCAGAGGTTCCCATGGAACATTTCCGACAGGTCTTGCATGCTGGCAGAGGACGCTGACTCCTTTCGGACACCTGGTCGTATATCACTTGGTATTTGTAATTGCTATTCATGTTGAAACCATATTTACATTCTAATATACGAATTCTATTCGAATATCATTGATACTTCTTCCTTTTTTCATGTAAACACGTTTGTATCTATATTGATATTACTTATATTGTTTTCATAATTAACTACCTGTGTCTGCATTATAAGAATTTATGTTGTCATAGGGATAAAATGTCGACGGCTATATAAACTTATCAAGCCAGTTAATCATTTCCAATTTGTTCTTGTAAATATTTGTATGATATGTCCATACGTCTCTTAACGATAAGGTAGTTGAATTATCTATTTGTGTGGCGTCGGAATAACCTCGTGTTTATGACTTTCCGGTGTCCGATAGTTTTAATTTTGACGTTCAGCGAAATCAAAGCATAATTGAATACACGTTTACATTTTTCTTTCATGATAATATAATTACATTTTATTTCATATAAAGGTTCCTGAAAATAACTGCTAAACGTAGTAAATGGTTGTATCATACAAATTAATGTACATGTACTCTGTAAAGAGCATAAATGTAATTTTAAATGATATTTCAAGCACAATATGACAACACAGCAAAATCCTTGCTGTATTTTTGGTCAAGACACTAGTCAATACAATGCAATGTTAACATTGAATAAGCCGTTATTTCACATATATAATATAATATCTACAACACAATTTGTATAATCGCACATAACGAATAAAAAGTAAAGATAAACCACAGCTTAGTGTAGTTTCCAAGTTAAATGTGCAGAGATAACTCTCATATAAATGGTTTCCCGGTCATTTATATTCTTTTGGTACCTTTCAATGATGAAATATCTATCTTATAAACTATTCATCTAGCTTGCTCTCTCTCTCTCTTTCGATTAGAAAAACCTACTTTATTGGGATTGTACTTAAATTGTTTCTGTATTGTATTTGTCTATCAAAACGAACATTCACGAATGTATATTTGACTATAAATTGATTATATGAAATGCGCAAGAATTAGGTATTGTTTGATGTTTCAAAACTATCATTTATATGATATGTATTTCGAACAATTGGAAAGTATCAAAACTGGATAATTACAGTAGGTCATGAATGAATACAAAATTGCCTTTAATGTTTCAGAAGTACGACGAAGACGAAATGATTGTACTCAAAGTGTTGCAATTAATTTCAATTAAAATCTAAAAATAAACATCATGGATATTTGATGTTTCCTTGTTTGCGTGAACATATTCTTCTTATCAGTTAGGAGTCGATTTGAATTATAAAATGTGTATATAAAACAATGACATGGTTCGGAAAAAATGAGAAATTCTGTTTATTTGTTAGAACTTGTATAATTCATGATAACTCGATGAATAAGAATTCGGTTTATTATATTTTAATCTAACCCAATGACATTGTTTAGCACTTTCAGCTAAAAATAGTAATTAAATTGTACATGTATTTCTGTTTGATTCCTCACAACCAGTCAGTGAGTTTTGAATTTTGCTTGTGACAGAGGATCATATACTAAAAGCCTTACCAATAATATGCTTTTTATTTTCACTTTTGTATTTAGGCAAGATCATTTGCGCGGCTGTATTAGCTGCGTGTTTGTTTTTTTAAATATTTGTTTCCTTTGTACAGCTGAGATTGATATACAGTTAAACACAAAATATATATACACCGGCATAAAAATCGTAAATTTCTATATAATTTATGAAAGTTGCTTGAGAAACCCAATTTGTCAATTATTCACTTGCAATTGATTAATTCATTGTTACTATTTGTGTATGCACACCACACTGGACCTGACCTTATTTTGACAACATTTATAGGAATATAAGACTTTGTATCCTGTGTATAGCTCGTACTTGTTATCGTACATCAAGTTCAAGTAGTCAAAGTAAAAAATATCGATTTGTTTTTTTTGCAAACACAGCTAATGCCCCTTTAAATACATGGTCAGTAGTTAGGATGTACGGATAACGTTGATCCTTGTCGAAATGAAAGAGGATGACTTTTCACAGTCTGAATTTTTGTGCAATTCATTGATGGCAATAGTATTCTTTTAAAGTCTTGAATGGGAAGCTAAACAACCTGAAGTAAGAATATGATATTTAACATGATTACCAAAACTAAACAGAAAATTACATTTCCTCGGATTTGATTTTCACTGGACATTAAAAATACTTTATTTCATGTTACATGTTTGTGTATAACCTTTAAAACGTTTCAAAATGAGCAGTTTAGATTGAATATGTAAATTCTAACCATATCAATGCTGTGATAAAATTGTTTTATTCACTATCGTTTTTGATTTGTAAGTCTTCTGTATATTAGTAACTATGTAAGACAGGTTATTCAGCATTAACAGCAACCAAACCATGTTAACTTCATGTAAGCTTATAATGTTCATAATATCAGCTGTAACTCGAAAATTTAAACGGTCAAAATGTAGAAAAATTAGACGCAAGGAAATAAAGCTCTAAACAATAGGTCACTCGGCCCACACAGTTATTGGATCTATGGTATTAGAATTTAATTGGAACCTCTTCTGTAGAATTGGAACTTTAGTTCATGCTAGATATTCCAAGACAGGCTGCTTCAATTTCAAACTGTTAAATTATTCCAGCTGTTTATTATTGTTTCAGTTTAGCTTTAAAATGTCAAACTTTTTGGATAATGCACAGAAGGCATTGATGGACGAAGATGGATTGCAATAGTTTACTTAAGTTAAAATACCTTTGACTTATGACTGCAACTTTGCTTAGCATAAAATTCAAAATATTTTCTGATGTAGCAATATATACAAAAGTCAGTATTTTTTTCGGAAATTATAACTTTAAGTATTTTTGTCTGTGAAATTGACCTTTGACTCAATGACCTTGAGATTATGTGTAAAATGGTCTTTTTAATAAATGGGATTAAATTGTTTTTTTAATCTTGAACTCGAACCATAATGAAGTTCCTAAATGCATCAATAGATTCAACGTCTAAAACGGTTTCAATTTATATGTATACACAAAATCACGACCATCTAAGTTAATAAGTCATTTGATTGAAATAGCACAGTATATGTCCACTAAGTCACACCTCGTGTATTTGCGACGACACCTTTCCCCACAGTGTATTACTTTTAAATCATTAAGTATAACAGAGTTGAAGTTCATAAAATATTTTCTTTTCAAAGTGGCTGTCATGTCAGATAATTTGTATTCCGGAATACTCTAAACTATTCAATATATTGACACTGCTATATTTTACTACAGGTGACAATGGCAACATCACATTTTCGATTTACTGAATCACAAAATCACCCTGAAAGTATAATCTGTTTTTCATTATACTTGCAGCTATATGTTCCATCGTGAAAAACGATGATAGATGAACAAAATTGACAATTTGTATTGACCGTACTTATGAGTTACCAACAAATGTATTAATGACATCATATGTGAATCACAAATAACATGATGCTATCAGCACTATTTACTGTATTACACGTGATCCCATGTCAAATCAAATTAAATATGTGGTATGTAACAGTTTCACGGGATCTTCAAATACATAACAGCGATTTCCATGTCATGTGAAAACAAGTCTGAAAACATAATTGTTATATAAGTGATTCTTGTCAAAATCAATTACGTATAATGTCAAATATTATTATCTCAACATTACCACCATCATAAAAAAATAATAAAATATACTTTTTTAATTAACTCCTGACATTTAACGTACACAATATTGGAATTTCGGATCAATTTCAATATTTTTAATGAGCATTTTTGGTTTTTAAATTTGAAACACATCAATGTATACAAGATGAACATTTAACCCTCAGGTATGTTATATAAGGATAAATGCCAAGTTCCGTGGTTATTATAGTTAATACGACAATCTTACCTTACACAACTGACGTTTTCATACCTCAGAAAACTGATCTTACTTTATCCATCTTTTTATCCAGGAATATACACTTTGAAAATGTTTTATATTTGGTGGTGTTTTAGGTACAACAATATTTTTCACTTACAGTCTATCCGCTCACTCACGGAGTTCCCAAAAATGTTTTATGTTCGATGGTGTTTTACGTACAACAATATTTTTCAGTTACAGGCTATCCGCTAAGTCACGGAGTTCCCAAAAATGTTTTATATTTGATGGTGTTTTACGTACAACAATATTTTTCACTTACAGTCTATCCGCTCACTCACGGAGTTCCCAAAAATGTTTTATGTTTGATGGTGTTTTACGTAAAACAATATTTTTCAGTTACAGGCTATCCGCTAAGTCACGGAGTTCCCGAAAATGTTTTATATTTGATGGTGTTTTACGTACAACAATATTTTTCACTTACAGTCTATCCGCTCACTCACGGAGTTCCCGAAAATGTTTTATATTTGATGGTGTTTTACGTACAACAATATTTTTCACTTACAGTCTATCCGCTAAGTCACGGAGTTCCCGAAAATGTTTTATATTTGATGGTGTTTTACGTACAACAATATTTTTCAGTTATAAGCTATCCGCTAAGTCACGGAATTCACGAAAATGTTTTATGTTTGCTGGTGTTTTACGTACAACAATATTTTTCAGTTACAGGCTAACCATTTGGGCACGGAGTCCCCGAAAATGTTTTATATCTGATGGTGTTTTACGTAAAACAATATTTTTTAGTTACAGGCTAACCACTCGGGCACGGAGTCCCCGAAAATGTTTTAAAAGTATGATGTAATTTTGATTTAGCAATTTCCAAACTTCTATGGCAGTCGTGGCTTCTGGTCGATATCAGTGTCTGATAATTCAGACTACAACTTAAAGACAAAATGTTGTTGTAAGATTTAAAGCGAACAATTACGCATCGTAAAGTATATGTAGTAAACTTCTCGGTATCAGCGACAACTGTTTTTGCACTAATATTAGTAACAGGAAATTTGAATACCTAGTCATTTGTTATCATTATACTTATTTCGTTCAACACCACTCTAGTTCAAAGCAATACTACAGTGAACCTGATAAAAAAAGATGGTGAATTTTTAATAGATAATATATATTCCAATGGGAACCAATTGTGCCCCTTTATACCTAACCCTAATCCTTTTTTAAGATAATGCAGACTTAATTCAGTTTTTGTGCCAAAAGAAGGAAAAGCTAGGTGTGACTTTACGTTGACAGATAGATATTAGGGGTCCGTTTTACGAAAGGTCGTTAGTCCTAAATGCTAAGTCTTAGTCCTAATTGTCATGTCTGATATGAGTAGTTTATCTAGGCTCCGGTATGAGAAGTGTATCTAGGCTCTGATATGAGTTGTGTATCTAGGCTCTGGTATGGGTAGTGTATTTAGGCTCTGGAATGATTATCGTGTTTAGGATCTAGGTTGTGGTATGAGTAGTGTATCAAGGCTCTCGTATGAGGTATGTATTTAGCTTCAGATATGAGTTGTGTATCTAGCCTCTGCTAAGTGTTGTATATTTAGGTTCTGATGTACGTAGTCTATCTAGGCTCTGGTATGAGAAATGTATCTAGGCTCTGATATAAATTGTGTATCTTGGCTCTCCTATGAGTAGTGTATCTAGGCTCTGATATGAGTTGTGGATCTAGGCTCTGATATGAGTAGTGTATCTAGGTTCTGGAATGAGTAGTGTATCTAGGCTCTGATATGAATTGTGTATGTAGGCTCTGGTATGGGTAGTTTATCTAGGCTCTGGTATGAGAAGTGTATCTAGGCTCTGCTATCAGTTGTGTATTTAGATTCTGATATGAGTAATGTATTCACGCTGTGATATGAGTAGTGTATCTAGGCTCTGATATGAGTAGTTTATCTAGCCTCTGGAATGATTTTCGTATCTAGGTTCTGATATGAGTAGTGTATCTAGCCTTTGGTATGAGAGGTGTATCTAGGTTCTGATATGAGTTGTGTATCTAGGCTCTGGTATGAGTTGTTTATCTAGGCTGTCATATCAGTAGTGCATCTAGACTCTGATATGAATTTTGTATTTAGGCTCTGGTATGGGTAGTCTATCTAGGCACAGGTATGAGAAGTGTATCTAGGCTATAATATCAGTTGTGTATTTAGGTTCTGATATGACTAGTGTATTCTGGCTCTGATATGAGTAGTGTATCAAGGCTCTGGTATGAGTAGTTTATCTAGGCTCTGGTATGAGCTGTGTATTTAGGCTTTGGTATGAGTAGTGTATTTAGGCTCTGGAATGATTTTCGTATCTGATAATGAATAATGTATCTAGGTTCTTGTGTGAGTAGTGCATCTAGGCCCTAATATGTGTAGTGTATTTAGGCTCTGGTATGAGTAGTGTGTCTAGGCTCTGCTAAGAGTTGTGTATTTAAATTCGGATATGTGTTATGGATCTAGGCTCTGATATGGGTAATGTATCTAGGCTCTTGTATGAGAAGTGTATCTAGGCTCTGATATGAGTTGTGTATCTAGGCTCTGATATGAGTAGTGTATCTAGGCCCTGGTATGAGTTGTGTATTTAGGTTCTGGTATGAGTAGTGTATCTAGGCTCTGATATGAATTGTGTATCTAGGCTCTGATCTGAGTAGTGTATTTAGGTTATGGCATGAGTAGTGTATCTAGGCTCTGAAATGAGTTACGCATCTAGGCTCTGGTATGAGTAGTGTATCTAGGCTCTGATATGAGTTGTGTATCCAGGCTCTGATATGAGCAATGTATCTAGGTTCTTGTGTGAGTAGTGTATCTAGGCTCTGATATGTGTAGTGTATTTAGGCTCTGGTATGAGTAGTGTGTCTAGCCTCTGCTAAGAGTTGTATATTTAGATTCTGATATGAGTTGTGGATTTAGGCTCTGATATGAGTAATGTATCTAAGTTCTTGTATGAGAAGTGTATCTAGGCTCTGATATGAGTTGTGGGTAGTGTATCCTGGCTCTGATATGAACACTGTATCTAGACTCTGATATGACCTGTGTATCTAGGCTCTGGAATGAGTAGTTTATCTAAGCTCTGGTATGAGAAGTGTGTCTAGGCTCTGATATGAGTTGTATAGCTAGGCTCTGGTATGAGTAGTTTATCTAGGCTCCGGTATGAGAAGTGTATCTAGGCTCTGATATGAATTGTGTATCTAGGCTCTGGTATGTGTAATTTATCTAGGCACTGGTATGAGAAGTGTATCTAGGCTCTGCTATCAGTTGTGTATTTAGGTTCTGATATGAGTAGAGTATTCAGGCTCTGATATGATTAGTGTATCTAGGCTCTGGTATGAGTAGTTTTATCTAGGCTCTGGTATGAGATGTGTGTCTAGGCTCTGTATTGATTTTCGTATCTAGGTTCTGATATGAGTAGTGTATCTAGCCTTTGGTATGAGAGGTGTATCTAGGTTCTGATATGAGTTGTGTATCTAGGCTCTGGTATGAGTTGTTTATCTAGGCTGTCATATCAGTAGTGCATCTAGACTCTGATATGAATTTTGTATTTAGGCTCTGGTATGGGTAGTCTATCTAGGCACAGGTATGAGAAGTGTATCTAGGCTATAATATCAGTTGTGTATTTAGGTTCTGATATGACTAGTGTATTCTGGCTCTGATATGAGTAGTGTATCAAGGCTCTGGTATGAGTAGTTTATCTAGGCTCTGGTATGAGCTGTGTATTTAGGCTTTGGTATGATTTTCGTATCTGATAATGAATAATGTATCTAGGTTCTTGTGTGAGTAGTGCATCTAGGCCCTAATATGTGTAGTGTATTTAGGCTCTGGTATGAGTAGTGTGTCTAGGCTCTGCTAAGAGTTGTGTATTTAAATTCGGATATGTGTTATGGATCTAGGCTCTGATATGGGTAATGTATCTAGGCTCTTGTATGAGAAGTGTATCTAGGCTCTGATATGAGTTGTGTATCTAGGCTCTGATATGAGTAGTGTATCTAGGCCCTGGTATGAGTTGTGTATTTAGGTTCTGGTATGAGTAGTGTATCTAGGCTCTGATATGAATTGTGTATCTAGGCTCTGATCTGAGTAGTGTATTTAGGTTATGGCATGAGTAGTGTAGTGTATCTAGGCTCTGAAATGAGTTACGCATCTAGGCTCTGGTATGAGTAGTGTATCTAGGCTCTGATATGAGTTGTGTATCCAGGCTCTGATATGAGCAATGTATCTAGGTTCTTGTGTGAGTAGTGTATCTAGGCTCTGATATGTGTAGTGTATTTAGGCTCTGGTATGAGTAGTGTGTCTAGACTCTGCTAAGAGTTGTATATTTAGATTCTGATATGAGTTGTGGATTTAGGCTCTGATATGAGTAATGTATCTAAGTTCTTGTATGAGAAGTGTATCTAGGCTCTGATATGAGTTGTGGGTAGTGTATCCTGGCTCTGATATGAACACTGTATCTAGACTCTGATATGACCTGTGTATCTAGGCTCTGGAATGAGTAGTTTATCTAAGCTCTGGTATGAGAAGTGTGTCTAGGCTCTGATATGAGTTGTATATCTAGGCTCTGGTATGAGTAGTTTATCTAGGCTCCGGTATGAGAAGTGTATCTAGGCTCTGATATGAATTGTGTATCTAGGCTCTGGTATGGGTAATTTATCTAGGCACTGGTATGAGAAGTGTATCTAGGCTCTGCTATCAGTTGTGTATTTAGGTTCTGATATGAGTAGAGTATTCAGGCTCTGATATGATTAGTGTATCTAGGCTCTGGTATGAGTAGTTTATCTAGGCTCTGGTATGAGATGTGTGTCTAGGCTCTGTATTGATTTTCGTATCTAGGTTCTGATATGAGTAGTGTATCTAGCCTTTGGTATGAGAGGTGTATCTAGGTTCTGATATGAGTTGTGTATCTAGGCTCTGGTATGAGTTGTTTATATCTAGGCTGTCATATCAGTAGTGCATCTAGACTCTGATATGAATTTTGTATTTAGGCTCTGGTATGGGTAGTCTATCTAGGCACAGGTATGAGAAGTGTATCTAGGCTATAATATCAGTTGTGTATTTAGGTTCTGATATGACTAGTGTATTCTGGCTCTGATATGAGTAGTGTATCTAGGCTCTGGTATGAGTAGTTTATCTAGGCTCTGGTATGAGCTGTGTATTTAGGCTTTGGTATGAGTAGTGTATTTAGGCTCTGGAATGATTTTCGTATCTGATAATGAATAATGTATCTAGGTTCTTGTGTGAGTAGTGCATCTAGGCCCTAATATGTGTAGTGTATTTAGGCTCTGGTATGAGTAGTGTGTCTAGGCTCTGCTAAGAGTTGTGTATTTAAATTCGGATATGGGTAATGTATCTAGGTTCTTGTATGAGAAGTTGATCTAGGCTCTGATATGAGTAGTGTATCTAGGCCCTGGTATGAGTTGTGTATTTAGGTTCTGGTATGAGTAGTGTATCTAGGCTCTGATATGAATTGTGTATCTAGGCTCTGATCTGAGTAGTGTATTTAGGTTATGGCATGAGTAGTGTATCTAGGCTCTGGTATGAGTTGAGTATTTAGGTTCTGGTATGAGTAGTGTATCTAGGCTCTAATATGAATTGTGTATCTAGACTCTGGTAAGAGTAGTTTATCCAAGTTCTGATATGAGTTGTGTATGTATGCTCTGGTATGAGTAGTGTATTTAGGCTCTGGAATGATTAGCGTATTTAGGTTCTGGTATGAGTCGTGTCCGACTGCTCTGGTATTAATAGTTATGTTTGCCATCCATTGAGATCATATCACTGACCTCATGTATAAATCTACTTTTTTGTATTTGTCTTTATGATATTGCACAGCCAAAATGATAGTTTTTAAGTCATATATCATTTGAGGTTACCCGAGTTCAGTGTCTCTTATACTGACTTCATAGATTGTAAATTTTCGAAATAAATAAATCAGGACCCCACATTATGTTTTTAAATGTTTACAGGTGAAATAGATATTATTTTCCATTTATTTTTACTGTCAGTTATATAGTTTAAGTAATTAACAAGTTGTTTCAATTTTTATGAGCACAAAAGGAGCTTTTGTGGATAATTATAATGAAAATTTACTGATGTCGTAAATCAACATTAAAAAACACTGCAATATACTAGTAGGTAATTTTAATTTATTGTAGAAATGCATTGCGTTCGTATGGTGTCTGATTTATAAGTATTTCCAGCTTTGGTATGTGTTCCAAATTTTGATAAAAGCAGTAAAATAAGGAATCTTTATTGTAAAAGCACATTTTTGCTTCGATTAATTGTTTGCATTGGTTGTTCACTTGTACTGGAAGGCAGGCAGTTATAACCAGAATAGGCAGGCAGTTATAGCCAGAACGTACTGGAAGGTAGGGAGGCAAGTATAGCCAGAAAATGAGTATTGACGGGTCAGTTTTCTGATTAAAAATACCAAGAATGGAAACATAGAAAAGTGGACAATAGTGTCATAAACATATTTCAGACAACATCATTAAAGTTTCGATTGTATGTAGTTTTATAAGTCAATTTAACTGTTCGAGGCAAATATATATAGTACGAGATCGAGGAACAAAAAAGTAGAAATTAAAAAGTGATATTGACAGCCTTGTCATTAAACTTCGCAAATTGACAAGAGAGATTTACAAAAACGTAATCTACAGTTGCACGCCTGTAGAATGAGGGCATTAATTGTTACCACGTCAAAAACAACACTTTGTGTAAATGTTAATGGGAAATAATTGCCGTCGTAGCGGTAGGTCTTGAAGCATTCGGAGAATGGCCTGTTTGGGATAACATTCGCTACCATTACAGGCACAATAAATAAATAGCATCGTGGCATTATGTCATGAGAAAAGTTCAGAAATGGTCTCTTTCGGATGGCTTTCAGTAAATAATTTTTTCTTAGTAGGAATGTAGAAATTTATATATGTTACTGGGTAGATTCACCTTATTGTTTGCCAATGCAGATTATTTTTGCTTTGGAAAACACGTAAATTGGAGTGTGTCCTCCAAAACGTTTTATGTCCTAGTATAAATAATAAACAACAAATTTTAAAATGCAACAGATACTTCTAACCTGAAATAAACATGATGTTCAATTTTGAATGCGCAAATTGATTATGTTGCTATATAGATATAAATGCAATCTACATTAGTAGAGCTGAAACTAGCTGATGAAATCGAAGACATTGCTTCATTGCTGTAAACAGTTCATTTCTCTAATTAATTAAGAAATTCCAAGGAATAGGATTTTTCATTTAATATCTAATCCGACAAAATAATTAAAGGTATCACAAGTCAGAAAAATTCAAATGCAATCAATTTGAATTTTTCGGCAATAATGATCGGAGCCTAATAGGGGTTTATATTGAATACTTTTATATGATACAAAACGTCCCTAATGTGTGACCAAATACTGTAATATGATATAAAACGTCCCTAATGTGTGACCAAATACTGTAATATGATACAAAAGTCCCTAAATACTGTAATATGATATAAAACGTCCCTAATGTGTGACCAAATACTGTAATATGATACAAAAGTCCCTAAATACTGTAATATGATATAAAACGTCCCTAATGTGTGACCAAATACTGTAATATGATATAAAACGTCCCTAATGTGTGACCAAATACTGTAATATGATATAAAACGTCCCTAATGTGTGACCAAATACTGTAATATGATACAAAACGTCCCTAATGTGTGACCAAATACTGTAATATGATATAAAACGTCCCTAACGTGCGCCCTTCCCTATTTAGTTGAACATAAAAATGGATAAGTCCAAGTCAAAAGTGAGACTTATGTAGTTAATGATACATTAGGAAATTAACTAGCATAATATTGTTCTTAATGCTACAACCCTACATGCCATAATAGACCGATTTAAACAATAGGAAATATCATACTATCCAGGTACTTACGGTTCAAAGGGTTAATACTAAAACCGTGGTCGTTCCACAAATTGAGTAAGTATGGTCGCCTTCGGTTTAACTGAGTTTTATGGTCTCCTGTCAATGCTGGAATAGAAAACTTGTGTAACTTGTTCGTTACTGGTAGTGAACGAATTAAAATTAAAGTCTCAGTAGCGCTCGTATACACCCAAAAGCTCTGAAACAAAATATCGTTGCTTAATTTGAGAGAGCATATAATCTTATATTTACTTGCTTCCTGCACATTCGAGCCTTTAAAAGCTCTGTTTACTAATTGTAAATGAGATTTTTATCTAATGTTCGACTAAATTTGTTATATAGATTATAATCGGTTTACCACGTGTAATACTTCAAGTATTGTTTGTATTTTGAAGCATTGAATTAGCTATCTTCATATTTACAATTTTGGAGGAAGGTTATTTTATGTTACATATTTTACAACGGTACATATATATGTACACAAAACCATTCAGTAAGAACACACACGCACGTGCGCGTGTGTTACTAAACGGTTATAAAATACCAATATATATTAAGCGATATATATATATATATATATATATATATATAGAATGAGTAGTAAATGCTTTAAATATGTGTAGGTCTTATCGTATTTGTGATTATAGGTCAGCAACCTTTAATTATGTAACACACACACCGATAAAACAAACAAAAATGTATTTTGTAGTTATTGGACCTTTCATTCGTGATTGATGATGCATAGCAAAATTTAGACTCAATTGATCAATTTATAAATGATATCTGGCATGACACGACTTACTAATGAACTGCTATATCAAAAGAAGAAAAAGCTAGCGGTGTCCTTTAATTTGATAACGTTCATACATATGTCAATCCCAGCGAACTAGAAATTAAATATGCAACGGAATCAAGTACACACGCTTCATACTTAGACATTTTACTTACTATAGACACAGACGAAAATTGGCAAATAAGCTATACGACAAACGCGACGATTTCGGCTTTCCCATCGTAAATTTTCCACATTTAAGTAGTAATATCCCAGAGTCATCAGCATATGGTGTTTATATTTCACAAATGATCCGATATGCCAACATTTATTCAACATATGAACATTTCATATACAGATATAAACTAAGGGTTTATATCGAAAACCGCGTTTAATGCCAACGTTCCGCAAATTTTATGGTCGGTATAATAGTCTTTTTTGCGATTACTCTGTTTCACTAAGTGAAATGTTGAGTTGCCTTTTCGTCGGCGGCTGTAAAGACAACTGTACCAATTGTGACGAGTAATCGTTCCTCCTGTATTTCATTGTTGATTTGACTGTAGACTCACGGCGGGTGTGACCGGTCGACAGGGGATGGTTACTCCTCCATGGCACCTGATCCCACCCTTTTTACCAGATTTGTATCTATACCCTGTACATCCTTTATTTTAAATTCATTCACTTAAATTGTATATGATAAAGGTGGCATATCACATACATATTAGCTGTTGACATGATATATTAGTATAATAGTTCTGGAACCTATATTGGTATTAACCACTCCAATTTGTTTTAGTTATCTTTTACCCAGACAAAAACATCCAAAATAGGTTGGGACACAAACTGGGATCTTACTGGTCGGCCAATAAAGAGGCACAATTGGTTCCCATAGGAATGCCGACAGTATGTTGAAAGACCACGTCTCCGAACAATACAAATATATTGTCTATTAGAAATTCCAGCATGTTTTTTATATCAACTTCGGTGTATTTATGTGTAAAATCAGAGTGGTGTTAGACAAATAAGTATCATAATAACTTAACTAAAGCAAGGCCGTAATAGGAGAAAGCTGAATTGTTCATTCCAGTATTCGAAATATAAAACGTGTTCTTGTAAGAATTCTCGTCATGTTCCCGTCAGATGAAATTAAATTAAGACACACTGTTTTGAAATGCAAAAAATACAGAGCTATGCAATTTCTTTGCAAACATTATTCCAAGACGGATCAGGAGTCGATCGAAACTATTAAGTTCCATTCAGTTTTATTTCGTTTAGTAATAGATGGTTTCATATACATGACTAAATTGAAAGAATGCATTCTCTAATCTGAGGTTTTAGCTAATTTAAATGAAATTGCTTTCTTTTTTTTATTCTTGTCATGATGACATCTTTCGTGATATCTGAAGTTAAAACTGACAGACCTCTCTAAAGTTTGCCATCTTAAAATTCGATAATATTATTTTCTGCAGAATAGATAAAAAAAGACAAACAAAAGAAAGGAGAGAAATTGATTGCAATGTAGCTTGAGTTATGAAGACACAGTTGACAGAATTATAACTTTGTAAATGTTTGTTTATCCATATTTGCCCCAGTGATCCTGTGTAAGACATCATTGATAGGGAACTAGATTTACAATACGTATACTGTTGTTACACTTTTAACTTTGTAAGTGACAAATTCTTCTTTTAAGTGTGTAGGGTTGATGTGCAAACTAATCTCTATTTCATGGTTGATTGTTAAGAAAAACAGGTTTAGGTTTATATTCTAGTCATTAATGTTCAATGTTAAACTCTTAAGGTTACTAAAAACAAAAAAATCATGACCAAAGAATCAAGGGGAGAAAAGACATATGTTACACTAACATGACAAATCAAGAGCTCTCGAACATCGTGAAGCATTGTCCTATTTTTCCTTACATTATCTATTTTGCATTTCCTTGTTTAATAATTAACTGATTTTGGATATAAACATGGCTGATACCCCAATTATTCCTTATATAATAACCGTTTTTAATGTGTAATATCGACATGAAATTATCGCAACTCATTTACTAATTAGATAGCGTCAACTATCTACTTCACAGTTCTAAAAGCGGATATATACAGGCCTGGGTATACAAGATACAGTGATAGCAGCGTCAACTGTCTACTTCACAGTTCTAAAAGCGGATATATACAGCATGTTGCCTGGGTATACAAGACACAGTGATAGCAGCGTCAACTGTCTACTTCACAGTTCTAAAAGCGGATATATACAGCATGTTGCCTGGGTATACAAGACACAGTGATAGCAGCGTCAACTGTCTACTTCATAGTTCTAAAAGCGGATATATACATCATGTTGCCTGGGTATACAAGACATTGTGATAGCAGCGTCAACTGTCTACTTCACAGTTCTAAAAGCGGATATATACAGCATGTTGCCTGGGTATACAGGACATAGTGATAGCAGCGTCAACTGTCTACTTCACAGTTCTAAAAGCGGATATATACAGCATGTTGCCTGGGTATACAGGACATAGTGATAGCAGCGTCAACTGTCTACTTCACAGTTCTAAAAGCGGATATATACATCATGTTGCCTGGGTATACAGGACACAGTGATAGCAGCGTCAACTGTCTACTTCATAGTTCTAAAAGCGGATATATACAGCATGTTGCCTGGGTATACAAGACATAGTGATAGCAGCGTCAACTGTCTACTTCACAGTTCTAAAAGCGGATATATACAGCATGTTGCCTGGGTATACAGGACACAGTGATAGCAGCGTCAACTGTCTACTTCACAGTTCTAAAAGCGGATATATACAGCATGTTGCCTGGGTATACAAGACACAGTGATAGCAGCGTCAACTGTCTACTTCACAGTTCTAAAAGCGGATATATACAGAATGTTGCCTGGATACGGTGATAGCAGTGTGCATTAGTGATATAGGAGTGCTTTTCGTATCTTTCTTATCTGCTATGATATAAAGTGTTCGGAGCATTCTTATCTATAGTCGGAACATTAAAGGTGACAATACTGGAAGCAAACTAATTACAATTGGCCGACTTTTGGTTTTATGGTTTCATCAGTTCTCAATAACTCACCATAGAGTGACAAGTGTGAGGTTTTGCATTGAAATAAATCACAAAGTGCACCAACGTAATGTGTTTTAGGACTATAACAGATCTATTTATTTCCCTATAATAGATTTTCTATCAAGCACAGCAGCGATATTATTGTTTAAGGAGAAACAATGTGTTGATAAAAAGAAATCATGTTTATTTATGCAAACCTAATAAATGTTTAACAGGTATTCTACAACTTATTATCTCCCTTTCAAAATCAAACGTGTAGCATTCTGTGACAGCGACCATGTAAAACTGATATCAATATCTGTACATGCTGCAAACATCAGTGCACGGAAGATGTATGGCGAGAGTAAAGAAGCTAAAAAAATAATCTCTTCGCCATGGTAAACGATATATTCAGCCAAAACAACTACAGATCATTGTGATAGAGAATGTAACAATCAGTGGGTTTGTGGCATGATGCCGCTCTCTTTGGTTCTCTTGTTTCAACCTTTACAGTCCCATGACCGGCTAATATTAAACTACATGAAATATCGTAAAAAGTTCTCCGATTCTCATTGCACGCCATAATCACATTAACGAGTTAAACTTAGTTTTTTTCAGTTAAACCCTGTATTTCTCCTGTTAAATAGTTTTCTTCATTTACCCACATTAATTGGAGAAAAACTAGGTTTAACTGAGAAAAACTAGGTTCAACTCACAAAATAACAAAAATGAGTTAAAACTAGTTTTTCCCGGGGAAACCCTAGTTTACCTGTGAATAACTAAATTTAACTGCGCCACAATCACACTAAGGAGTATTAATATGATTTTGGCGCAGTTAATAATAGTTTTCTCAGTAAAATCTTGTTTTTCTCCAGTTAATGTGGGTTACATGAAAAACTAGGATTAACTGGAGAAAAATTAGAGGTTGAACTCGTAACCCACTTTAACTTGAGAAAAACTAGGTTCAACTGAAAAAATCCTAGGTTTATCTTGATAAAAACTAGGATCAGCTCATTATTGTAATATGGGCGTGCTTCATCAGTTAAACAGATTTTCTCAGTTAAACTAGTTTTTCTTCAGATAAACTTAGGTTTTCTCAGTAACCCACATTAACTGGAGAAAAAATGGGTTTAACTGAGAAAAACTAGGTTTAACTGCGCCAAAATTACAAAAATGAGTCAAACCTAGTTTTTCTTGAGAAAAAAAAATGTTTAACTGAGAAAAAACTAGGTTTACTGTGCCACAATAACATTAAAGAGTATTTCGCGCAGTTACACCTAGTTTTTCTCAGTTAAACTTAATTTTTCTCCAGTTAATTTGGGTTACCAGAAAAATTAGGATTAACTGCAGAAAAATTAGGTTTAACTCGTAACCCACATTAACTAAAGAAAAACTAGGTTTAACTGAGAAAAAATAGGTTTAACTGATTAATGTGATTTAGGCTTGCCATACATACCGATCAAAACTGGTTCAAACATACACTGCAATTTGTCAGAAAATTATAACAACAACGTGATACAAACACCTCTAATTAGCGATCGCACGTGTACCGTTCACTGCTGTTACATCAATACGGAAAGCATGTCAAATATTTGTATACGTCAATAATGGGAAGTATTTCATCGATTATTCATTTTTCACCAATTATACATTTTCGAAAAAAAAATATTGTATACATATACTTTTATCACTTTCAAGTTAAACATATAAAAACAAAAGAATTTATTGGTATTCTCCGACCAGTTTGAGACTCCAAGATTGAACAGAAGTGTTATATAAATAGACTTGAAGAACTGAGGTTGCTTCAGGGGAAATTAAAAAAAAGTGACAAATTATTAATTTGTTTTCAGTTTCATTTCCTTCCTCAAAGCATTTCAACGCTCTATTTCTGTTTATAAACGCACAACACAATGTCTTATCGATTCCATCTCTCTTCATTTTCTGTTTTTTGTTGTTGTTGTATTTTGTTTGTTTGCTACCTTTTTGTCAACGTGTTTACGTCCTTGTGGAATGTTGGTCAACTCGGACCCATCTCAATTCGTGCCCATCTCAACTCGTATCCTCTTTGGTTAAGTCATGCCTACGGTTGACTGACTCGTAACCATAATAATTGGATGAGTCGTACTCATCGTTTTTCTAATTTGTACACAATAATGTAGGAATTATGGGACACCGATGACTTAGTTCTCAAGCACATAGAAAAACTACAAGGTCTCGATCATTTTTCTACGTAGGAATCATAAATACCAGTTACGCTTTTTCGGTTTGCTCCATTCCGTACAATTTTGTCGGAATAGTTAGTGTTCATATCACGTGGCCTCAACAGAATGTCGGGCAAAATCCGTTCAGGTTTCGTAATATTAACATTGACAACATTCAATGATATTGTGCGTCAGTTCCTCTCTTGTGATTTAAATGTTGATAGATATTGGAAACCTTTCTTGTAACGAACACAAGTGCCGTCACTTCAGTCTAGCATCTAGCACTGCATAATATCTAGATTCCAGGTCATATATATAAGATAAAATGTGTAACAGGAAGTTTTCTGAAATTGCATGCTATTATGACAAACGGTAACAGAAAGAAAGAATCAACCCAAAAAGGTCTACTGACCCATACCAGTAGGAAAAATTACCCGTTTTCTAGATAACTTTTCCTATGGATCTAGAAAAGGCACAGCAATATTTTTCACCATAGGATTTTCT
The DNA here is from genome assembly GCA_030159075.1 of Atrina japonica. Taxonomy (NCBI): domain Eukaryota; kingdom Metazoa; phylum Mollusca; class Bivalvia; order Pterioida; family Pinnidae; genus Atrina; species Atrina japonica. The sequence goes on along the minus strand of BROG01000998.1, from coordinate 139,528 downwards.
ACCATAGAAAAATAACCCAAGTATATTTTCACAATAGAAAAAGAATAATGACCCTCTCGTACAAGTTACACGTGTTTTAGTAGGCTTAAGTTATAGCTATATACATGGCAATTGTGTGCTGTTTGCAAGCAGTGCAATTTCGTTTGAAAATTACGACGTTTCCGATGGCTTAAGAAGTTTACAACGCGCAATGACTATCCTACTAATAGTATATTCCTAAAAGGTTCCTCTAAAATAACTTCTGATTGAAACGACAATTTTCTCTCCTGTCATTTAAACAACTGAAAAATCCGACATAGTGATTCATAAATTTACCATGTAACCTTTAAACAAACAGTATAGGTAGCCCTATTGTCGTTAAACCACGGTCTCAGGTTTCAGTATCTGTACCCAGACAATGATCAACATCAACAGAATGTAATCAGATCTAAACGTCTGATTTCAGCATCTGTATCCAAACAATCATCAATAGAGTGTAATCAGATCTAAACGTCTGATTTCAGCATCTGTACCCAAACCATCATCAATAGAGTGTAATCAGATCTAAACGTCTGGTTTCAGTATCTGTACCCAGACAATCATCAACAGAATGTAATCAGATCTAAACGTCTGGTTTCAGCATCTCTACCCAGACAATCATCAATAGAGTGTAATCAGATCTAAAAGTCTGGTTTCAGTATCTGTACCCAGACAATCATCAACATCATCAGAGTTTAATCAGACATCATGATTGATTACAAAATATTACATATCATGATAACTAATATGTCCACTGAATATCTTAGTTAGCCAATTGCTTTATGAGTCATACTTTTATGTCTTTTATGTTTTTTATTTGATGATTTGAAGTGAACATTTTTCTTATCAATGAATTAATCTTTATTCCCAGCAGGGTATGTAAACAAGTGTGATTAAGCCTTTCGATTTATTGTTATCCTATGGTTTAGCACTCGTAAAGATAACCCTCAGTGAAGACGGCTTACAAAGGTTGAAAAGGAACTTTTCAAATAACAGCACTGACTTTGCTGTTGATCAGTTTCTTTGTCATTAAGAGATCATTTAGTGGCACTCGATATATATACATTTGTATATTATTTTTATTCAAGTTACATATAACAGTACATAGTTGCTCACACACACACACACACACACACACACACACACACACACACACACACACACACACACACACACACACACACACACACACACACACACACACACACACACACACACACACACATATACATATATATATATATATATATATATATATATATATATATATATATATATATTATATATATATATAGTGGAACCTCGCCTAAATATCACCTCCTTTAGGAGACCACCTCACAAGTAAGATCATGAATTTCCAGTATCTTCCTTAATGTTGAATATTGAATCAGTGCATAACCTTACTTCAGAGAGCACTTCACTAATCAGACCACTTTGAGGCAGTCAGTTTGGTGGTTCTAACAGCGAGGTTCCACTGTAATACATCACTAATTAGACCACACTTTGAGGCAGTCAGTTAGGTATTCTAACAGCGAGGTTCCACTGAAACACCTCACTAATTAGACCACTTTGAGGCAGTCAGACAGGTGATTTTAATAGCGAGGTTCCACTATATATATATATATATATATATATATATATATATATATATATATATATATATATATATATATATATATATATATATATATAATATATATATATATTGTGTTCATAGACAATAATTAGATAAACACAAACATTTTATTGATAGAATGAAATTAGATAGATAGGAGTTACGGTGGGTAGGTTAGGGAGGGATGAATATAGGATTAAGTAAATAGTGAGAAGAGTATTAGAATATGAACATGTTTACTTCATGAAAAACAACTTGGTATCTTATCAAACTGTTCTAAAAAGAACCATGTGTCCCATTTATTGTTGAATAACTCTTATTTTACTTCTCACTGCAAGAATTTTCGTTGATATATATAAATGTTTCATATCAAACAAAAGGTCATGGAGGTTAAGGGAACCCGTCGAACACTTTGTTCTACGTGAACTTTTCCTGTGACTAAGACATTGTTATAACATTCAATGGAGATGTTGGAGAGCCAAATATACATTTCTGCCTGCTCATTTGGCTCAAAATAACATTTTTACCTCACACAAGTCTGATAATGTTTTCATGAAATCTTGAACTTTGAAACAATCAGTCCCACAGCAAATGAGTCTACAAAAAGTACAGATCTGTGGGTTATATACCAAGACTGTATAATAACCTGAATTGAAACCAATGTATTTTAGTGAATGCAAATTATTGAAATTGTAAATAGTAAATATCATTCCATTGTTTGTAATGTAAAAAAAATAATATGTCATTCCATTTTCTTTTCACAATTAGATTTGTTTTATACATTTCAAGAATTCCTTTCTTTGGATTTCATTAAAAAATAAGTTGCTATGAGATAACTGAATTAGTAAGTCTTATGTTAATATTCATTTCGTATGTTTCTTTTTATTGCAGTGATCAAGGACAGATAATATACATGATTTATGTGTTGCGGTGATCAACGACAGATAATATAGATAATTTATGTGTTGCCGTGCTTAAAGACAGATAAAATAGATAATTTATGTGCTATCGTGATCAGTGGCAGATAATATAGATAATTTATGTGTTACCATGTTCAGTGATAGATCATATAGGTAATTTATTTGTTGCCGTGCCAAGGACAGATAATATAGATAATTTATGTGTTGCCGTTATCAAGGACAGATAATATGGATGATTTATGTGTTGCCGTTATCAAGGACAAATAATATAAATAATTTACATGTTGCCGTGATCAGTGACAGATAATATAGATAATTTATGTGTTGCCGTGTTCAGTGATAGATAATATAGGTAATTTATTTGTTGCCGTGCCAAGGACAGATAATATAGATAATTTATGTGCTATCGTGATCAGTGGCAGATAATATAGATAATTTATGTGTTGCCGTGATCAAGGGCAGATAATGTACATACTTTATGTGAAAGTTATATAGTTTAAAATTCCTCATAACTGAAGAAATCTTCATCAACCTGTAGCAAATCATTTATATGTTTATTACCAATCTGATACAGAAAATGAATAAATATAGAACTGTTATTAATTTAATATCTCTGTTATACAATAAGGGTTCTGCTATCAATTATTCCCACGATTCTATATTTATTTGTTTTGTAAATCAGACCATAAATACAAAACATTTTTCCAAAATTTATGATCTGATTTCGATTTTAATATCTAAAAATCCTGGTCCATGATTTATGATTTTATCAATGTATTTTCTTGTTTTTTGTAAAAAATTTCCACTTTAGATAAATAACTATAATTCGACGTCATATGCAAGTAATTTTCAAAGCTTTAATATAATTGAAGAAGTTTATCATTTTTATTCCACCCTTATTATATTCTTGCATGCTAATATCAAGTTTTACTTTATCAATTTAGAATTCAAAGAAAATTGAGTTCAGTTCTTGAATTAATATTATAAACATGATACCAAAGTTATAATTTTGCAATAATAAAATAAATTCCAAAACAAATTTTCAAAAGTATTTTTGAGTGCGAATATGAAATAGATTTGAAATAGATATTAAGTTCCGAAACATACAAGGCCAAAAATAACCTAGGTGTATTTCTAAATCTATGTAAGAGTAAGCACTGTAATAAAATGACTCGCGTAGCTTTTGAGGAATTTATAATTTTTTGACGGTGCCACTCATACGAATATTACTTTAGCTGTTACCTTAATACCAATCCATCACCCAGTAGGTGAAGCAAAATGATTTAACTATAATACGGGTAATGTTTTGACTATAGTCAATCCACCACTTGGAGAGAGGACACTTGTTTCACTTTTGTAAAAAAAATATTTTCACGAGTTTTCTCATAAGATGGCTGGTATAGGACACTGTAATTATTATATTTTATCGTCTTACAACAAAATACTATGTCGTTAAACGAGAAATCTATCTCGATACTAAAGTGATATCTTTATATATAGCACCGTTTAAGATTTAAACGCCTCAAAGCTACAATAATCATAATCTTTTTACAGCGGTTACTCTTAGACGGATTTCGGAATACAATTAAGTTCATTATTTAGCCTTATATAATACCACGTTTTGTTTCGGAGCTCTACATCTATCTTAATTCGAGCATAACTAAAGAAGTTTTATTGACAGAAACGAATGTCTTAAGCTATTGTTTTAGCCATTTTGTTTGAAAAAAACTATAACTTTGGAATTATGTTTATACAATATACAGATGCAAACCACTTAGTGATAAGTTGTCATGGTGATATCAGGAATCGTACGTCGCTATAATGACCCTGATTGCAATAACAGTGTTTCACTGAGTGTAATGTTGAACAGGTAATGCTTACTCATCCATTTTTATTTGATTTTATATTAAAAAAGTTAAATGAAGCCGTTGAAATAAAAAATCATCTTGTTATAAAATGTGATAAAAATACCAATGGCAATTCCTATTTTTGTGGAACATTCAAGTAACTGCACTGCGGCATTAAATATATTTCAAGACTTAGGCAAAATCTGCGATTCCTAAGTCAAATTGAAATATTCAATCTATACTTATAAATTTATTATAAACTTATAAATAATAAAAAAAAATAAAGTACATTTGGATTTAAATTTAGGTTTTAGGTTTCTCTAATGCTTAAGCTGCCGTTGTATTACAGATATAAAAATGTACTAAACCCTGCTTCATTCTTGTTCTATCAATGATAGCCGTCCTAAATGAAAGGTATTAAATCACCATAATACAAAATTGACAACCAAACAAAGATAAAACATGGGTATGATGCACAGGAAACATTAAACTTTCACTTGGAAGACTGATGTCAGTCCTGTGATTACAAAATGCGGCTGTGCAACATTTGGAATACATAAATCATTAAAAAATATGCATGGTATAACTGTACATTTACAGGAGACAAAACCGTTCATAATATCTTTACATGACATGCTGTAAATCATCATTTTGTTTAATGCTTCACATTTTGCTACAGATTCCAGATCATGTAATGTAACAAAGGAATAATATCAAGATAAAAATCTACTGTGATTTGTGGTAACAACCTATCCTAATGAAAACTGACAACGTAACATTACGTAGTTAAGTGACAATCCATGTCTATACTTACTGACTTGTTATGATGCATTGACAACTTTTACTGAGAGATCTTTTGTGCAAAGGCCTAAAATATAGGGAAGCTGTCTCGTTAACATGGCGCCAAAACTTTGAATTTGCCATGGAGGCTTGTGAAGAGTAGGCCATACGCTGTGCTAAGAAAGAAGATGTCGAACCTAATACTCTTTTAGAGTGGATTAAGTCGATCAGTAATGTTCTTAAACGAGAATTCGACGATATTCGAGACATTTTGTCAACACAAGACACAATTCATTTTTTTGTGATCCTGATGTTGTCAGAGAACTTCCCCGTCTCCACGAAAATTTTATCATAGTTCCTGCTGACAAAGCATCTAACAACTTCACATCTGCAGGTGATATTACATCCTGGAAACCCTAAATACACTCTCACCGATTTCTCTACCTCTGAAATATTCGTTCTCACTTCGTTTGGAATACACACAAGTGACGCGGAGCATGCCATATATTTATTGGATTCCGAAGATGCACAAAAATCCCCATAAACACCGATTCATTACGGAGTCATCTAAGTTCTCCACAAGCCTTTATCTATTTTACTCTCCAAACTTCTTACACATATTAAGCACGGTCTTCAGAAGAACTGTACAACGGCCTACTCAAGAAGCGAAGTCAATCAGATGTGGATCCTAAATAATTCAAAAGAATAGTTGACTATCTTACCCCGAGAGTATACACAAACCTAGTACCTGATATTTCGGTCCCAGCTGATAATCTTACTAAAGTAATATTTCGCACTGATAGCTCTATTTATAATTTAAATTTTTTCTAAACCTAAGATAGTCATCTTGTTACAGTGCTTACTCTTTTAACGGATTTTGGCTATACGTTTAAGTTTATAATTTTGCCTTGTCTGATACCACTTTCTCCTTAGGAAATCTGTCTAAAATTAAAGCTCAACTGATGAAATCTAATTGATAGTAACAAACGTCCTGGGCATTAAAACTTTATATTTATTATGTTTATAAAATTGAAACATTTAAACTCTCCAAATTTCAAGCATTATAACAAGCATCCAATATTTAGAATTTTCGTCCCTTTACAAACTCCTCACCAGAAACTCATAAACACATTGACATCTATTATACAAAACTCCTTTGTATAAGAATGGAAAACGCAGATATAATATTTAGTGTTAGGTAATGAAGAACCTTATTTTGTGAATCAACACTCTAATTCCAATGAACAAGTACACTGAAGACGATATCATCAAGATGTTTGGGTTTCTGCATCTTCGTGATTTTTTAGGGAAAGGTTTTCCAACAAATTGTAGACATTCCAATTGGTACCAATTGTGCACCTCTCTTGGCTGACATCTTTTTGTATTCATATGAAGCGGAGTTTATACATTTTCTGCTCTCCAAATAAATTAAATAGTTAGCATCTTGGTTCAATTTTACTTGCATAAATATTGACCAGGTTCTGTCTATAAATAAGTCAGAATTTCAGAATTACTTCGACCAGATGTATCCTGTTGAGCTTGGAGCAATGAGACGACAGAGGCAACACGTCTGCTTCTTACCTAGATTTGCTTTTGTCGATGGAAAAGGACGGTCAACTTCACACCTCACTTTATGACAAACGCGACGATTTCAATTTCCATATCACAAACTTCCCGTTTCTAAGTAGTAATATTCCATCTTCTCCTGCCTATGACGTTTTCAATTCACAGCTTAATTGTTATGCCAGGGCATGCTCCACTTATGAATGTTTTATTCTGAGAGTGAATCAACTTGTGGCGCTTTTTGTAAAATTAGATATTAAATCAGTTAGTATTTGGTAATGGGTACCAATTGTGCACCTCTCTTGGCTGATATCTTTTTGTATTCATATGAAGCGGACTTTATACAGTCTCTGGTCTCCAAAAGAAGCAAACAGTTAACATATCGGTTAAATTTTACTTGCAGGTATATCGACGATATTCTGTCGATAAATAATTCACAATTTCAGAATTACCTCGGCCAGATGTATCCTGTTGAGCTAGAGATCAATGAGACGTCAGATAGTAAATTATCTGCTTCTTACCTAGATTTACTCTTGTCGATTGGAAAGGACGGTCAACTTCACACATCCCTTTATGACAAACGCGACTATTTCAATTTCCATATCACGAACTTCCCGTTTCTAAGTAGTAATATTCCATCTTTTCTTGCCTATGGCGTTTTCATTTCACCGTAATGCCAGGACATGCTCTTCTTATGATTTTTTTTATTCTGAGAGCAGAACGACTAGCCAATAAACTACTTACGCAAGGTAACGTTCTTGAACGCTTAGAGTCGTCGACTCCCTTTCACCTATTGTGCTTTACACCGAACTTGAAATTATCACCAAACTTGACCTTTTCACCGAATTTGACTAGAAAGGTTTCCATGGAACGTTTGCGACGGGTGTGGCATGTCAGCAGAAGACGCTGACCCTTTCCGGCCACCTGGTCTTATCCCGTTTAGGATTCGCAATTGTTCTTCATGTTAAGACCATTTACACATCTAATTCGTCGTGTTATAATGGACTTGAGTTTTGATTATCGATTGGTACTTCTACAATTTTACTTATAATATTTATTAGAAAACATAGATATATACATATTTTGTTAAACTACAAATTCTAACATATGTACATGTAATATTAGCTTAAGGTTCAAATACATGAGCATGTATAATGTCTATAGGTATTTTAATGCCTATACATGTGGCTAAGCAAACTTATGCAACAGATATGAATATTTTAGGTGTTCCTGTTTAAGACATCTCTGAGGAAGTAGCTTATTAGATGACTTCACATGTAAAAGTTTAACCAGAAATATTAAAAGGATATTTAATTAGGTAATTTTACATGTATAGCTTAATTTAGGAAGTAAATGTATTTGATAAATACGGCTGGAATATCAACCATAGGACACCGACTTAGAGACATACCAAGGAAACATATAGTACAGTGTGTCGTCCCAAGGGCTTGACCCCGGATCGATAAAGTTAAAAGGATGCGGAGCGAACAATTGTAATTTATATGTAATGTATATATTGTACATATTATGATTTAACGGGCATTAAACTTATGATGCCTCATCCTGATGTTGATCCTGTTTACAAATCGACTCGTCTCAACAACAACTACAATTGCAAAGCAGAAGTATCAACTGACTTAATTATGTCACACATAAGATCACTTGCCAATAAACTACTTACACAAGGTTACGTTGTTGAACGCTGTTGGGTGGCATGCTGGTAGACGATGTTGACTACTTCCGGACACCTGGTCTTATCCCGTTTGGGATTCGCAATTGTTCTTCATGTTGAGACGATGTTGACTACTTCCGGACACCTGGTCTTATCCCGTTTGGGATTCGCAATTGTTCTTCATGTTGAGACCATTTACATATCTAATATGTCGTGTTCTAATGGACTTGAGTGTCGATTTTCCATTGGTACTTCTTCATTTTTACTTAACAGTAGTTTTAATCTAAGATGACACATAGTAATACAGTGCTACAATATATCACGACTTTATAATAAATAGTGACAACATATGCTTATACACAGTGACAGGATTTTACATAACATAGTGACAACATATGCTTATAACTGGTGACAGAATTATACGTTTCATAGTGACAACATCAGTTTATGCATAGTTACAAGGTTCTATATTATAGTGACAACATGATTTCATGTGACATAGTTACAGCATATGCTTACATATAGTGATGGATTTTACATTACATAGTGACAAAATATGCTTACATGTAGTGAAGGATTGCACATTACATAGTGACAAAATATGCTTACATATAGTGAAGGATTGCACATTACATAGTGACAAAATATGCTTACATATAGTGAAGAATTGCACATTACATAGTGACAAAATATGTTTACATATAGTGAAGGATTGCACATTACATAACGACAACAAACAAATGCTTATACTTAGTGATAACATTTAACATTACATAGTTACAACAAATGCTTATACATAGTGACAGGAATTTATTTTGCATAGTGATAACATTTGCGTATACATAGTAGCAGGATTTTACAAAGTGACAACATGTGCTTATACAGTGACAGGATTTTATAACACTTAGTGACAACGTATGCTTATACATAGTGACAAGTTTTTATATTACATAGTGTTAACATATGTTTATAAGATTAATAGTGACAGGATTTTACATTACATAGTGACAAAATATGCTTATATATAGTGACAGGATTTTATATCGCATAATGACAACACGTACTTATAAAGCAACAACATTTGATTAAACAAGATAACAACATATACCATGACAGTGTAATGACAATTTTTTATTGATTTTTTGTTGCTGCAACATACAGAGAAACTTGTATATAAAGACCCCCTTCGGTGCACAACAAAACCGGTCTTTATAGGAAGGTGGTCTTTATGTAGAGGTTGATTTATACAAAAAATGGTACTGTTGGGGACAGCAAAAACGTCTTTGTGACCAGGTGGTCTTTAAACACAGGTGGTCGCTAAAGCAGGCTTCTTGATACACGATGGCGATATATATTTTACAGAATGATAATCTTTACTGATACATTGTAACAACCAGAGTTGTCAGAAATAGACAACCTTAGATGGTTTATTGTCAAATCATGTGCTGGCCGATTGTACTAGGACGTCCTAGTCAAAATGGTCGATTTGTATTGATACATGGAGACTAGCTTTGCTATATGTTATATATATTGTTTGTTTGTTTGTTTATTGTTGTTTAACGTCCCACTTAAGAATCTTTCACTCATATGGAGACGTCACCAAATGCCTTAAGGGCTTCAAATTTGGCCTATGCACTAACGGCCATTAAGCAGTGAGGGTTCTTTCATGTGCCGAAACCTACTGTGACACATAACCTCGGTCTTTACTGCCTCATCCGAAGGACAAGAAACCAACCTGCCCCGGCTGGACTCCAACTCACGACCTCACAATCAAGAGTCGAGTGCGCTACCGACTGAGCCAGGTCGGCTCTATTATATATTTTGTATATTGATGATTCGAATAATAATGCTACATGATTACCTTTTTGTTTTTAGAGTATTACTGGATTGTAATATGCTGTCAGTAGGTTTCCTGGTTGATTTGATTATGGGACCACTCGCATCCAGATAGCATGGTTTAAGATTTGAACGAGTTGGCGAATTGTATGTGATTTGTGGAAGGTTGTCTGTGTTGTCAAGGATATAATTTAACAGTGGCTTCCGTTTGTTAAAACTGTACAACTAAAATATTGTCTGAGTGTTATTATTGTTTGTAAATGCCACACAGGTAATGACTCATAAGGATTTTCATTATTATTAGATTTCTTAGATCATTCATGTGTGTTTGATTGAACGAATTGCTAATAATATATATATATTTATTCATTTTTGAACAATATTTATCTGTGAAACTATAGCGATTTGCGGATGTTTTCGTAAAATTAGTCGACCTGTCACGTCCGGTGAGAGAAAAACAAACTTGTTGTTTTATATTTCTAAATCTGAAAATATAGTCTTCCTGTGTATGTTGCTTTATGAATGAAAACTCTTCATTAAATAATCAGATTAATAAACATCCTATATACGGAGTGAATACCTAATTACATTATATGTTCTTTCCTTTTCATTGAAGCAACATAAAACAAATAATGAAAACTTGTGTTCGGAGGAAATACATTTAAAAGGTTTTGGTAGATGGGTAGATGTCTAGTTTTTTTAAAAAAAATAGAAATTTCATCATTTTGCTCGAAGTACAATATAACCAGAATTTCATTTGGCCCATTTAAAAAAATATTTTGTCAATAACGAACAAAATAACATCGTCTTGCATATAAAACGTCTGATATATCATTTTCATTTCCGGCCTCAAAGGACCTTTGATAAGAATACGCTTCTATGCTGTAAATTACTCATTTTCCATAAAAACTTAAGGATAAAGAGAAAGAAAAATACCACAACTTTGAAAGCGTAATGATGCACGTATATTTCTCTTCTTACGACTTAATGTATCTATTCTATTTATAGATAAAGTTGCCACATATTTTAAAACACCATAGGCGATTTTAATAATGGATGATGATGATGATGATGATGATGATGATGATGATGATGATCATCATCATCATCATCATCATCACCATCATCATCATTATCATCATGTTATTAAATAACGAGAATTGCAAACTATCTGCGATTTTCTTGTATTATGTTTAAACGCTTGACAATGTCTATAATCTGACATATTTTCTTTTCACCAATAATTACGTAAATCACAAATGTCTTTAAAACATATTAAATCATGCACTTCCGCGCAAATTTTACCACATATACCAAACTCTAATAGTCCCCCTAGGAAAACTCCATTGATGTAATTGCCATATAATGAGCAATACGAAAATATGATTTTTAAATGATAATAATAACAGGTACTGATTTCATGTTGAGCCCAGTATGGACTGTCTGAACTCTAATGTAGATTCCAGTAAAAATCAGTGTCTTTGCAACAGGCAGGGAATTATACATTGTATTTCTAGGTGTAAAAGTGTAACTGGTAAAAAAAAGATATCATGTCGTCAGTTTGTCTCTTGTTGATTTAACAAGCACAAGAAGTCAAAATACTAACCGTCAGGTGGTCCAACAGACCGTATATAATATAATGAACACGGATCTCTAGAAGATCAGAGGTGGGATCGGGTGTCATGGAGGAGTAAACTAAACATTCTATGTCGATCGGTCACATCCGTCACGAGTCACAATGCTATTATATATCATTGATGAACTCTTACTAATGATGAAGATATTCATACCTATCAATGATGTGTATATCAGCTCTGTTACCCCAACAATATGAACAATATCTGGACATCTTATATATGCTTAAAAAGTTCATCAATACAAATAGTGATTCCATTGATGAAAACATGGCTTTTAAACTAACTATACTTAGTATGGTTGCTGATAAAACATCGAAATGAAAGGTTACCAGCATTTCCTTACCAAAACAACAGCGGTATTTCTGCTTTTCGAAGTCACATTACCCTCATGTGGTCAGAATATATAAAATACTTACAGTATATATTGTGATCAATACTGTAAAACATTTGGTCACCGAAACTGATGACGTTAGTACACAGTATATACGAAATGGCTGTCGAATTCAAAGAAGATTTTTCCATGATATTCTCTATGGATTTCATTTGATTTATGCATGATGGTTGGTGGAATACATAATTAGAAAGTATGTTCAGTACAACATTTACGACGGGTGTGGCATGCCAGCAGAAGACGTTGACTCCTTTCGGACACCTGATCTTGTCCTGTTTGGGATTCGTAATTGTTCTTTATGTTGAGACCATATGCACGTTATAATGGATTTGACTTTTGGTAATTGATTGGCACTTCTTCATTTTTACATTATATAGTTTGTTGGCTATTTTGTAAAACAAATGTTCATGTTTATAGTATCCGAAACAGGGCACACAACGATAATACGTATAGACACGTTCATGTGGAAAATATATCCAGAAAAGCGTGTTGTGCGACACATTTTCATACACAAATACATTTTATACATTGATGTGTTGTGTTACAGCGAAGATATCAACTGCAACAGGCAATCATAAACAAAGCAGTGAAACTCTATTTCCCATGATTACCAACTTCAAGAAAGTAAAAGGGGGTTTACACAGCCTTTCAAATCATGCATGATTTTGTTGGACATGGCTTCCTTGTTTACACAGTATGCCTAAATCATGACCAACTTCTTTGATATTACCCTTCCTTTCTGCCAAGCACCTGTTCACTATGGGCAATGAAGAAGTAGTTGTTCCCTTACATGTCTGTTTTATAATAATTAGAAGTCAAATGCATAGAATTAAAAGAGAAAAAAGGCCAAGGAATAAATTGGTTCCTGGTTAGATTAAAATAAGAACCTCAATGTTTGAAAAAACTTTCACAGAATGGATATAGATGACTTCCAAGATTTGTTGGGATAGTTTTCGCCATTCATTCAGAGGAAGACACATCTTTTTATCCATTTTAAAGTATTGTGGACTCTGGGTGTTCCACAGTGCATCTTCCTCTTTATATAATTTACACCGTCTTTTGACTTTTTATGAAGTATAATTCCTCTTTTCTTGGCGTTTACCATGTGTTTTTGCTGTTGATGTTGTATTAATAACTGACCTTGGTCATCTTTATTCTGATAGGCAAAAGTCCCATGATTTAGTCGTCCAGATTAGAGCAAGTTCTATTAGCTATGTCAGTCATACATGTTTCCTACATGTTTCGTAAGATTCAGTCATATCACTGTTTACAAGGCATTATTTATCAAATAATTATGTGTCAAATCATGTATAACAAATCATGCCGTGTACCCCCCCCCCTTAAAGAAGGTTCATAGTCTTCATTCCAGTTTATTGCACTTTTGATATCAAGTTTTCAAAAAGTAAAGAAACATTTATTCACATTTACTATGAACTCATGATCTCAACATAAACTTTTTTGTCGTGTTAGCACGAAATCGTGATACGGTTGTATGAATATTTGAACACTGCACTTATAGACGGTCAATAAACACTAACATGAAGAATACCCAGAAATGATTTAGTTCTTCTGTTATTCCAGTTTTGATAACCATAAAAGTACAACTGTCTCCTAATCGTTTGCATTATTTACAGTAACAAAATTGTTTTAAGTATAGGTTCCCTTTGTTATAAATGGGAAAACATTAAGTGTACGAATCGTAAACCTATACAGTGGATTACTCTGTTTAGAATATCATCATCTAGCTTGAGATCTATTTTATTGTCAGATAATTGAGGCTTTGTCTTTTGGAAGTAGCATCTAATTGTTTGTACGTCATCAGTTAGGAATTTGTTTTTCTACAAGTATCTTGAAACCAGAGCAGTATGACCTTGAACATTTCAATCTGTTATAATAGATTTTTATCAAAGAGATAAACCAACAGTTAAAAATCACGTACTTAAAGGGACATTAGCTGTGATTACCCCAAAATATGATTTAGTTTTTTCTACTTTTACTACTTGTACTTGATGTACAATACCAAATATGAGCCATACACAGGCATACAAAATCTTATATTCCTATATATTTTGTGAAAATAAGAAAAGGTCCAGTGTGGTGTTCATATGCAAATATTAAGACTTGAGTGTTTCAATTGGAAGTGAAAAGGTGCCAAAGTGCCAAACCCGGGTTTCTGAAGCAATTTCAAAAAAATTTAGGAATTTTTTGTAAATGTGTATCAGTATAAGTAGTAAAAAGTGGAAATTCTTAAAACATAAAAACACAGATAATGCCCAATAAGGTCATGACACAACATAATTAACAAAGCGACATTAACTTAACAATATCTATAAGTTCATGTCACAACATAATGAGCAAAGCGACATTAACCATACCAATAAGGTCATGTTACTACATAATGAACAATGCCACATTTACCCCACATTATCCATACCAATAAGGTCATGATACTACATAATGAACAATGCCACATTAACCCCACATTAACCATACCAATAAGGTCATGTTACTACATAATGAACAATGCCACATTTACCCCACATTAACAATACCAATAAGGTCATGATACTATATAATGAACAATGCCATATTTATCACACATTAACCGTACCAGTAAGGTCATGTTACTACATAATGAACAATGCCACATTTATCCCACATTAACCATACCAATAAGGTCATGTTACTACATAATGAACAATGCCACATTTACCCCACATTAACCATACCAATAAGGTCATGTTACTACATAATGAACAATGCCACATTTATCCCACATTAACCATACCAATAAGGTCATGAAACTACGTAACAAAGAAGCGAGTTTACCCATATCAACAATGTAATGCTACAACACAATTAACAAAGCCACATGGATCAGTAAGGTCATGCTACAACACAATTAACAAAGCCACATGGATCAGTAAGGTTTACCAACATAAATAACAAAGGCAATATCAGTAAGGTTATGCTGCAACACAATTAACAAAGCCACATGGATCAGTAAGGTTATGCTACAACACAATTAACAAAGCCACATGGATCAGTAAGGTTATGCTACAACATAAATAACAAAGCCACATGGATCAGTAAGGTTATGCTACAACATACACACATGGATCAGTAAGGTTATGCTACAACATAAATAACAAAGCCACATGGATCAGTAAGGTTATGCTACAACACAATTAACAAAGCCACATGGATCAGTAAGGTTATGCTACAACATAAATAACAAAGCCACATGGATCAGTAAGGTTATGCTGCAACACAATTAACAAAGCCACATGGATCAGTAAGGTTATGCTACAACATAAATAACAATCAACAGTTTGATTAGTCATTGTAATGTCATTCTTTTGGTCCCACTGATATTTTCCCGGTGATATTTTGTTTTTAATCAGGTATTACCTGACATCTGACATTTTATCAAGAAATTGGACTACCCAGTCTCACTTGAATACTCGTCGTGTAGTATTATGTGCGTTTTAAGACATTTAGGACAATAAGCGATTTCTATTTATCTTGATTTAAAAGGAATCACAAGGCTATAGTCGCCAACAAAACCGTGATTTGTTTCACTTTATATGTATCTTATTTCTTGTAGTTTTTGTAATTGCAAAAGGCGAAAGCCGGGTATGGTCACAGTCCACTTCCACTCATTTTTTTGCGAATGTGGTGTTCCAATTACCATCAGTATCATTGTAAAAACCTTAACAAAACGACTTGTTAACTGTTGTAAATGATTTTTTGTAAAGTAAACAAACACCAAGATACTTTTTATAGACCAAATAACAATATGGCAGGTCTGATGCAAGAAAATAAAGAAATTAGACATCATGGATTAATATATTAAATATTGCCTTCAGTGATACAGTACATGGTTTTCATGTCAAAAATATATTGAATTGTTTTTTATATATTCTATAGATAAACAGGAACAGGTTCTTTATTACATTTGCGTCGATATGGTGTATGTATTTGGCTTATTGAAGCTAATGTAAATACACAGAGGATTAGACATGGAGCTGGAACTTATGACCTAATCTCGGTTTGACCTTGGGATGTTCGTCCTACCTATATCAGTAGATCTATATAGGTATATGTTATGCACATGGTGTTGTGATATCTCTTGATACAAGAAAATAAATGCAATATCAAAATCACGAGATTTCACGGAGTTTTATATTAACATTTAACTTTGTTATTTGGCAAGTTTTGCAATTACCGGTGGTGTTTTATGTTATTAGCGACATGAGGTCCCAGACTATGTAAAATTAGAAAATAACAAATATCAATGAAAACCAAATTCTGGATCATTTATTTATATTGGACATTGAAACGCATCATTCTGTCCTTCAGACAGTTTGGATATATAAATCATTTGACCGATCAAACAAGATTAAAATTTTAGTTTTTCCTATTTCAATCAATACAGTAGGGAAATTTGAGAAATCTAATAAACGAAATGTATCGGTCAATTGACAATTGTTTTAATTACAACTGTATTCCAGTATGTAATATAACACACGACGACATAAAACGATTTTAAATAGGATGGCTTTGCTATGCACTTTACATTTTTAGTTTTACAGGTGACTCTAAATAGGGAATGTTTAGTGATACCAGTTAGCTAGTTCTGAGACATTTCGGTTAATTCATCGGGACTGCAAAAGAATGTTTTGCAAAATTCTATTTGATTTACAAAATATCAAATTACTGCTTTTTACGTGTAAAAGTTAATATTGACACTTTGAGATTAGGTTTTATTGCATTGAAAATATATTTTACAACATTTAAATAGATATTAACACGCAAAAAGAGTAGCGTTTATAGAATAGAGTAATATTCACGTCAATTTGAGCTAATCTTAGTTCAATGGCCAAAAAGAATATTACGATCTGTCATTTACTGACAAAAATTATAAATTTTTAGACAATGTGCGATCTGAATATGACTAAACGAGTTAAGGTAGTTCAAAACGTCAAAATAAATTAACACTTTGCAACTGAACTTTTATCACAGAATCGTTGCGAAAATATCAGCCGCTATAGTGATCGCCAATACTTTAAAGCAAAATATATCGACTGTAAAACTGTCAAAACAACAAATACAATCTTCCAAAATGTATATTTGTGACAATATCAGTCACTAGGTGCGTTTGGAGTTTTCCAAATGACAGAAAAAGCAGATTTACCAATATCACCAATGACTATGACTACCAACAACAACGAACGATATGTAGGTAACAGTTGGGATAAAAACTGCCATTGATATCAGATGGATACCAATGGCTGTAAATGGTATCATTATTATCATTTTGAGATGAACCAATATAACAGAAAGTTGATTTAACGTATGATAGCAACCGATATACAATACATATATAAATATAAATCATAATTTAAATTACTTTGAGATTACTGTATTTTATTATAGCCTACTTTCTGCCATTAATTTTATTGTATTATAGCTGACAAGGACTTTGTACTTCCTCCATGCTGGTAAACTCACTCTCTAGAGTACAACATTTGCTGCCAATGGTAACTACCAGTGGTAAATATTGGTACGATCAGTATGTTAATGGTAATTTTCTTGACCACTTTCTGCTAATGTTAAATCTCCGAACGCACCTTGTGAACGTGTATACTGTTATAGTTTTATATACCTACAAGAGAATTTAAAGAATGATCTGTATCAAAAGATACTTAAATGATTACAACAAATACATTGAACTGTCAATGCTATATGTATATGGGTATTTAAAACGTATGTAGCCGTAATGATCCTGGTATAAGAGTACCTCTTAAAACAATAAACGTCTCATTTATTGATACCCATGTTTCAATAAAAATTTAATAAAACAAGTCAAAATTATACGCTTTGTCTTCTTCCAAAGACAGCGTCTTGTAACCAACTGTCCTAGTGTTTGCATCAAATAAATCTGATAATGTCGTGTAGAATTGCAATCCAGATCACAAACCTACATTTCTTACTTTCTTAATTCGTATTTCAAGCCAACATCCTAAGCCTCTTGATTTAGGGAATGTTGGTTATTATTTCAATTTATGTATTAATTATTTCGTGTCAGTCTGCAATGTGTATGGATCTGGAAAATGGTCGATTTACATTGGTTTTATTTATTCGTCTATAATTTTTTTCAATATATTTTCTATATTTCTAAAGTCACGACTGGGATGATTTACTTGTTAAGTGATCATGACGTCCTCTACTATTGGTACAGTTGTTTTACCCTGAATTAAGCGAAAAGAAAAGCTATGGTAATGACAAAGTTATTATATGGACCGAAATATTTTCAGAGAGTCGATATCTTCATATTCTTATTACAATAAATATTACAAACACAATTATGACAACCCAAAATCACAGTAATGAGTTAAACCTAGTTTTTTCTCAGTTAAATCAATATTTTCTCCAGTGAAACTGAGTTTTTCTCAGTTACCCACATTAACTGAAAAAAAACAGGTTTAACTGAGAAAAACTAGGTTTAACTAGGCCAAAATCACAAACAATGAGTTAAACCTAGTTTTTTGAGAAAAAATTAGCTTTAACTCGTAACCCACTTTAGCTGTAGAAAAATAGGCTTAGCTGAGAAAAATTAAGATTAATTCATTATTGTAATTTCGTCGTGCTTTATCAATTAAACCTAGATTTTCTTTGTTAAACCTAATTTTTCCCCAGTTAAAACTAGATTTTCTCAGTAACCACATTACCTAGAGAAAACCTAGGTTTAACTGAGAAAAACTAAATTTTACTGCGCAAAAAATTACAAAAATTAATTAAACATATCTTTTTTAGAAAAACATTTTAACGGAGAAAAACTAGGTTTAATTGCGCCACAATCACATTAATGGATATTTGGCGCAGTTAAACCTAGCTTTTCTCTGTTAAACCTAGCTTTTCTCTGTCAAATAGTTTTTCTCCAGTTAATTTGGGTTACCAGAAAAAGAAGGATTGACTGGCTAAAAATTAGGTTTAATTCGTAGCCAACATTGACTGGAGAATGATTAGGTTTAACTGGAGAAAAACTAAATTTAACTGAAAAAACTAGGTTTAACGCATTAATATGATTTTGGCGTTCCATACATAATACCAAAGTTATAATAAATGATCAATGCATCCGTATATCAAAATGATGGCCCATTAAGCAAGATCAATTTATTACAATTAAAAAAGGTCATCATTGTGATACATTATGAGCATG
Source organism: Atrina japonica (assembly GCA_030159075.1). Taxonomy (NCBI): domain Eukaryota; kingdom Metazoa; phylum Mollusca; class Bivalvia; order Pterioida; family Pinnidae; genus Atrina; species Atrina japonica. The sequence goes on along the minus strand of BROG01000998.1, from coordinate 120,024 downwards.
TGAAGGTAATAAAGGATCAGAGATACAATATCACCATATAAAGGTAATAAATCATCATTGAGATACCTGGTAAAGATAATAGATGAACAATGAGATACATTGTACATTATAAACATATAAAGGTAATAAATGATCAGATCAGCATATAAGGTGATAAATCATCATTGAGATACAAATGTAAGGATAATAATTCATCATTTAGATACATTATAAACATATAAAGGTAATAAATCAGCATTGATATACATTAAAACCATATACCGGATATAAATGATCCGAGATATAGTATCACCATGATAAGATAATAAATCGTCATTGAGATACATCATAACCATTTAAAGGTAATAATGATCAGAGATACATTATCACCATGTAAAGGTAATAGATCATCATTGACATACATTATCAAATGTAAAGATATAAATCAACATTCAGATATAGTATCACCATGTAAAAGTAATTAATTATCATTGAGATACATTTTCACATGTAAAGGTAATAAATCATCATTGATATACAGTATCACCATTTAACGGTAATAAACTAATAAAGGAACATTATTTGAGGTACATTATCACCATATACACCATTCACCATATATATCACAAATGATATGATGTGCTAGGGCATAGGAATATTTCACATATACTGTTTATTGACAAGTTATTGTCACCAGGGATATAAAAAATCGCGTTTGATGTAAACGTTCCTAAACTTTAAAGGTCGTTATAATGATGCTATTTAATTTAGATTTTATTGTGGACTCGCGGCGGTTGTGACCAGTCAACAAGGGATATTTACTGCTCCACATCACCTGATCCTACTTCTGGATTTCCAAAGGAGGTTCGTGTGAGTGGTTGATGATTTGAAAGATAAAGAAAGTTTTAGTTGAAAAAGTAATTAAATCCAAACCTTTCATAAACGTTTGTTCTATAACACAAAATCTGCATGGCAGCATTTATTCTCACATAAATCTTTTAAAATATCTTTCTATATAACTCATAAAACTTTATTACAGCATAATATTTTTGAAACAAAAAGATATTTATGTTCTCTATCTCTCTTTCTCTCTCTCACACACACATTCTCACACACACACATACACACACATACACACACATACACACACATACACACATACACACACATACACACACATACACACACATACACACATACACGCACATACACACATACACACACATACACACATACACACACATACAAACACATACACACACACACTCACACACAGACACACGCACACATACACACAATCATACACACACATACACACAGACACACACACACACATACACACACACACAGACATAAAACTTTATTACAGCATAATATTTTTGAAACAAAAAGATATTTATGTTATCTCTCTCTTTTTCACGTTTGTCACGTTTGTGACTGTGCAATCTTTTTGCCGCATTTTATACTGCACAAGACCTATTGCTCTCTCTCAACATAAGTTTGCTGCATTTTGTAGTACTGCATTAGACGTATTACGCTCTCTCTCTCTCTCTCTCTCTCTCTCTCTCTCTCTCTCTCTCTCTCTCTCTCTCTCTCTCTCTCTCTCTCTCTCTCTCTCTCTGTCTGTCTCTCTCTTTCTCTCTTTCTAATTTAGTAACAATGTGGTTTTATGACAGAGTATTCTTATGTAAGTATGTTTAGTATTTTTTTATTATTATTATATAGTGTACACATATAATGTATTTTAAATATTTTATCGGATTGTAGATTCTACTTATATACTCGAGTCCCAAAGAAAGAAGAAAACATATATATATTAACTGAAATATTTAAAATACACTCTAAATATCCCGCAGAAGTGTTTAAGAAATTACATTTTTGTCTGTATATGATAGTAAATACACAATTAGTTTACCAAGTAATGACCTTTATTTAGAAAACACCATCATTTATAAAGTGAAGGACATATATACAACAGTAAGAACATTAACATCGTCATTCAGGCAAAAACTAATGAAGGTAAAGAATCAATCCATCTAATGACGCCAGTCTCGAGGAACAGAGGTTATTTCTGAGTTATCTGTGGAACGTCATATCTTTGACATTCGATAACATTTTAATTTATTCACCACTGTTATCGTAAGGTGTCTTACAGTATTATATTCCTAATTATTGTCAATTTAAACCAATCGATAGCGGAGTGTACAAAATAAATCATATTTATCTTCCGCAGTCAATTTTCAAGATCATTTAAATTCAAAGGTCCATTAATTCTTTCGGTCTGTATAAATGATTGTTTATGGATAATGTTTGTGGTATTTTTTCAATAAAAGATAAGAACCATGTATAAAACATGGAGGTTTTGAATGACATTTTCTTACATTTACATTATTAATTTAACATCAATTTACCATCTGTAGGACAAATCTGATTTTGTAAATTACAATGATATGAAAGCATTCAATACATTAAAAAAATCGAAATACATGAATTCTTTGTTCATATAAACAAATTCCAATCTATTTAATAAATAAGAACGTATCATTTTCTTCAAAAAATAGCCAAGAACGGAACGCTGACATTATATCGACATAGATGAATAGCTTTTTGTGAGAAACATAATAAATCAACAGAGTCGGACCTATCTAAGTATTTACCTTTTCTTGATTACATAAACTTTTATGATTAATGGCTAGCACTGCACCTATGATAATGACAATTAACAACATGCTTTCGCTTATGTCGTACTACAAATTACACCATGATTAATGATTAATTACCTAAAACGTGATAAAACTATATCTTGTCAGAATTGAAAAAGCAAAACTTTCTTTTGTGTTTTTTGCTGTCATTAAAACACGGAGTTTGGGATTCAAATGTAAAAAGCACTTTTCAAGCTCAATCAGACAGACAAATGCGAAAGTATTATCCCGAATCCAAAAACGCTTCATGGCGTTGATTACTTCACTGGTATTTATTTGATGGACAGCTTAAAACATTAGAACCATGTTTAAGATTTTGAATAATTCCATGCGTCCTCAGTTTGTATTTAAATGAAATTAAATAAGATTAAGTCCTTGACAACCAATAATTACGAAACGAAATGTATCTGTTAAAGTACAGAGGATTTAAGTGTGAGCTAGAGTTTTGCCATGTTGACTGAAATTACATTGAGATAAAGCTAGATTCGGCTTTCTATGTCGGTCCTATCGAATATAAATTTCCCATAAAAAGCTTTGCTGATGAAGTCTTATTGACGGAAACAATCACTCTGATCATTTGATGTGACTCATTTTTATACCTTTTGTATTATGTTTACCTAGATAGAATGAATTATTGCCATTTGATCATTTCCGCGAACATTCTGAATACAGTGAAACTTGTAAATAAACACTCCCTTCGGAACACAACAAAATAAGTCTTTATATTAAAGTGATTTTTTATTTAGAGTTTGATTTGTACGCAAATGGTAGTACTTTTGGGAACAGCAAAAACGGGCTTTGTGACTATATGGTATTTACACACAGGTGGTGGCTGAAGCAGGTTTTACTGTAATATGAACTTCATATCTCTTTTATATAAGTATGGTATGAGATCCTGTTGTCCATTACAATTTAGGAACAGTTTATGTTAAATATGGTGTCAATATGGAAATCCTACATACACACGTAGCTCACTTTCAAAGGACAAGATGCTTCAAAATCACGTGTCCGTATTACACTCATTTGATATACCTACAACGAAGACCGATTTCGAGCTACCACATTTATACTGGATACCTAAACTTCATAAAAACCCATATAAGCAAAGATACATAGCAGGATCCAGCAAATGTTCTACCAAACCTTTATCTTTACTCCTTACCAAGATATTGACAGCTGTTGAGGAGAAACTTCAAAAATACTGTACAGTTGCTTATTCCAGAAGCGGTGTAAATCAGATGTGGATACTTAAAAATTCTAAACAGCTTTTAGAAAATTTGAAGGCACACAATTTTTCTCGAATTCACAGAATCAAAACTTATGATTTCTCAACTCTTTACACTACTATTCCACATAAAAAATTAAAAGAAAGACTTTTCGGCATCATAGACAACTGCTTTTTCACTAAAGGTGGTACCCGAAAATTGAAATATCTAGTGATTGGCTATCAGGATACTTATTTCGTCAAACACCACTCTGATTCTACACATAAGTATACTGAAGTTGTTATAAAAAACATGCTGGAATTTCTAATAGACAATATATTTGTAATGTTCGGAGACGTGGTCTTTCAACAAACTGTCGGCATTCCTATGGGAACCAATTGTGCTCCTTTATTGGCCGACCTGTTCCTTTATTCATACGAAGCAGACTTCATTCAGAAACTGCTGAATCAAAAGAAGAAAAAGTTGTCCTTTATTTTGACATTTAGATATATCGACGTTTTGTCAATTAATAATGACAATTTTCATACATATGTCAATGCGATATATCCCAGCGAACTAGAAATTAAAGATACAACAGAATCAAGTACACACGCTTCATACTTAGACATTTTACTTAATATAAACACAGACGGGAAATTAGCAACTAAGCTATACGATAAACGCGACGATTTCGGCTTTCCCATCGTAAATTTTCCACATTTAAGTAGTAATATCCCTCAGTCACTTGCATATGGAGTTTATATTTCACAAATGATCCGATATGCCAGGGCGTGCACAACATATGAAGATTTCATATACAGAGGTAAACTACTCACTGACAAATTATTGACACAGGGATATCGAAAACCGCGTTTTAATGTCAACGCTCCGCGCAAATTTTATGGTCAGTATAATAGTCTTGTTTGCGACTACTCTGTTTCACTAAGTGAAATGTTGAGTTGCCTTTTCGTTGGCGGTTGTTGAGACGTCTGTACCAATTGTAACGAGGATACACTCCTCACGTGTTTCAATGGACTTGACTGTGGACTCACGGCGGGTGTGAGCGGTTGACAGGGGATGCTTACTCCTCCATGGCACCTGATCCCACCTCTTGGTTTCCAGAGGTCCGTGTTTGTCCATTTTTACCGGATTTGTATCTATGTCCTGGACATCCTATTGATTTATACTTTGGTATCTGAGATTTTTTATATTCAAAGTGGCATGAAGTGGAATCTGAAGCAATTTCTAGAAATTGTTTGACATTTGATTGGAAGATTAGTACACATGTTTACAGAAGTGTTATATTGATATGATCCAAGATATAAGTGATTTAGGCCATATTTCATTGGAAACAAAGCGCCTCCTAAATGACTCCTAAATTGATATTATTATAACAACACATGTACGTACAAGTATTTTGTAGCTGAAAAAGATTGTAAAATAAAAAAGTGATCTGCAAACGATTCATACTTCAACCATGTGTGGCAGTGATCAAGTACCTATCTGTCTTACTAAAATATGTTAAGCGCTTTGTATTGAAGGTCATAACCAACTGTTCGGTAGCATCAATGATAAATTTATATCAAGTATCACTATCAAAGAGGATATTTGCTCCAGTTATTGAAACAAATTGCAAATATCTGCCATCATGAACCTGTTTAATGTAAAAAAAATATATAGGAATGGCTTATATCAGCGGTTGTTATATATTTTATTTTTGTATAATGCTATTTCACGAATTTTTATATGCAGAATTAACACATGAATTCACGTCTCGATGTTCACATGCTTTGTGTAATATGCAAACTTCCTTTATTAGCTTCCAAGAAGTAAACCTGGCATGTGCTGAAGAAGTGTGTTTTGCAATATGTCCTTTTTATTTTTGGTTAATTGACAAGCGTGATATTTTATATGAAGAAAAATAAGATTGTTTGTCTAGTATGTCAAATGTGATGATGTTTATTGTTTTAATTAAACTGGATCGATGTTTGTTGAAATAACTTATAGTAAATTGATAAAGTAATCAGTTAGGATATCGATTTTCAAAAAAGTAATAAAATGCCATTGCAAATTCATAACAGGGTCATGAAAATTTAATGTTTTGCTTAAAATGTTAAATTCCGGTTTCCTGTCAGTAATTTAGCATTGAATTCAGAGTATTCTGTCATAGTAGGTTACTTGCCTACTGTTCTGTTGAAAAATGTGGATACAAAACTTTGTCAAAAAGTTGCTATTCCAGATATATATGGACAGAATAAATGTCAAATTTTCGGGATGACCTGTCAATTCATCCCAATTAAAATAACATGAAAAACGTACACATACACACTCTCACGCAAAAATCCACTCACACACACAACTGTAGAGTGAAAGAAATGCTACATATTACAAGCGCAGTGAGATATAATGAATATATAAATATAATAATATAATAATAATATGAATATAATAAATATAATGAAAGTTCTACAAACTTTGTTTACGTCAGAGTGTGTGTTTCATGTTATTTTAATTGTTTTGTCCTGATGAAGGGACAGGTCGTCCCGAAAATTTGGCATTTTTTTGTCCGTGTCGTTAGTCATTTTAGTGCTTTATATATTCTTATTCTGACTTTTGTCTATTGCTTAGATCCGACATATATATATATATATATATATATATATATATATATATATATATATATATATATATATATATATATATATATATATATATATATATATATATATATATATAAATTTCAGATACCAAAGTATAAATCAATAGAATGTCCAGGACATAGATACAAATCCGGTAAAAATGGACAAACACGGACCTCTGGAAACCAAAGAGGTGGGATCAGGTGCCATGGAGGAGTAAGCATCCCCTGTCGACCGGTCACACCCGCCGTGAGTCCACAGTCAAGTCCAATGAAACAAGTGAGGAGTGTATCCTCGTCACATTTGGTTCAGACGTCTCAACAACCGCCAACGAAAAGGCAACTCAACATTTCACTTAGTGAAACAGAGTAGTCGCAAACAAGACTATTATACCGACCGTAAAATTTGCGGAACATTGACATTAAACGCGGTTTTCGATATCCCTGTGTCAATTATTTGTCAGTGAGTAGTTTACCTCTGTATATGAAATCTTCATATGTTGTGCACGCCCTGGCATATCGGATCATTTGTGAAATATAAAATCCATATGCGGGTGACTGAGGGATATTACTACTTAAATGTGGAAAATTTACGATGGGAAAGCCGAAATCGTCGCGTTTATCGTATAGCTTAGTTGCTAATTTCCCGTCTGTGTTTATATGAAGTAAAATATCTAAGTATGAAGTGTGTGTGCTTGATTCTGTTGTATCTTTAATTTCTAGATCGCTGGGATATATCGCATTGACATATGTATGAAAATTGTCATTAGTAATTGACAAAACGTCGTCGATATATCTAAATGTCAAATTAAAGGACACCGCTAACTTTTTTCTTCTTTTGATTCAGCAGTTTCTGAATGAAGTCTGCTTTGTATGAATAAAGGAACAGGTCGGTCAATAAAGGAGCACAATTGGTTCCCATAGGAATGCCGACAGTTTGTTGAAAGACCACGTCTCCGAACATTACAAATATATTGTCTATTAGAAATTCCAGCATGTTTTTATATCAACTTCAGTATATTTATGTGTAGAATCAGAGTGGTGTTTGACGAAATAAGTATCCTGATAGCCAATCACTAGATATTTTCAATTTTCGGGTACCACCTTTAGTGAAAAAGCAGTTGTCTATGATGCTGAAAAGTATTTCTTTTTATTTTTTTATGTGGAATAGTAGTGTAAAGAGTAGAGAAGTCATAAGTTTTGATACAGTGAATTCGAGAAAAATTGTGTGCCTTCAAATTTTCTAAAAGCTGTTTAGAATTTTTAAGTATCCACATCTGATTTACACCGCTTCTGGAATAAGCAACTGTACAGTATTGTTGATGTTTCTTCTTAATGGCTGTCAATATCTGGGTAAGGAGTAAAGATAAAGGTTTGGTAGAACATTTGCTGGATCCTGCTATGTATCTTTGCTTATATGGGGTTTAATGAAGTTTAGGTATATATATATATATATATATGTCGGATATAGTGTGTGTGTGTGTGTGTGTGTGTGTGTGTATTTGCTGCTGGCTGTCTGTTTTTTGTATCTGTCTTTTTCGTCTGATTTTATTAGTTTAAACTTTATTTGCTGAACAAAATTCATATACATGTATTGCTTATCAATTAAATTCACAAGGATTATTCTTCAGTTTGTGTTTGTCTATGTTAATCACGGTTTATAACCAGATATGTGATCAGGTGCCATGGTGGAGTAAGCGTTCTCTGCTAACTGGTCACATCCGCCATGAGTCCATAGTCAAATTCAAATAAAATACGGAACAAATCCTGGTCATAATTGGCACAGATGACTCAACATCCACCGCTATTATCTTATGATATACGAAGATATGGATATGCTGAAGATATGCAATTTCTGCTGAAGTCTGAAGTTTCATCATTGCACGATGGCATTATTTTTGTGACATGATTTCATTTTTTGTAAAGTGGAAGTAATTATACTCCAATGAGCATGCCTTTAAATAACAACACAAATACATTATCCTGTCTCACCTTTAAGGGTTACAGCTTCCTATTTCAACTCTCCGCTCGTTATGATCTAACTTATTACTAAAAGGTTCATCCTGTCTCAATTGATCTCTTTGATAACCTAATTTATAATTACATACTGCATATCGGTCAAGATTTGTACGATCTTTTATGTCAATGTAAATCAATATAGCAGACACTCATTTAAGGAGACATTTTTTTATCAAATGAATTTATCAACGTAATGTATTTGTATACAAATGTCTCATAACCATGACATAACGCATTTGTGTACAAAGTTCTTATAACCATGACATAATGATAATCTAAGAATTATAATCTGATATAAGTCTAGAATTACACTTTCGATCTTTCAGTCAAATGTTCTTCAAAATAACTTCTGAATTTCACCAGACATAGGATATGAAATTTTGTAAATCAAATAGATTTCCTTGAATTTGATATTTGACATTATAACATACATGTGTAATAACACAATACAGTGTTCAATACGCCCATGCAATACATAACGTCATATTGCACTGTAGTTGGATACAGAAATTTTGTCGGGGCTACTTTTCTAAATGGAGAGTGAAATGAATTGCGATATTCGATAACGGTATAATTTGCATTTGTATATAAAGATATAATTTTATGTAATTTTTACCGCGTATATAGTACTATGAACACTGACGGGCGCTCCAAAATGAATTTGTAACTTGAAAACAGCGTTCATACTATCGTATACGCAGTAAAGTGTCTTTCAAAATTTATATTTACAACCCACTAATGGTTTTTATCATTTACATATGAAATATATATGTCTTGCTCATATGGTAACAGCGGCAAGAGACAGACAATGCTTGCTAGGCCTAAAATAGATCCTATGTTTTCTCATCAATATTTCATTATGTTTATTTTCATTCAATACTTTAATCTATTCAACATTAAACAGTTTGAAAACGTAACTAGTGAGGCACACTTGTAAAATATTTGCGTGACGCGTAGTGTTGGAGCCATATTGTTCACATGCTGGTGAAGTTAGATGTGCAGAAGAAGTGTATCTTAACGACATGAATGCGTCAGACATGACGGGATGTCCATGATGTGGTTGTTGTATCTTGACGTATGATTGTTTGCCAAGTTAAAAGCACAACGTTGGTATACATGGAACTGGTAGGGTAATGCTAAATGATGAACATGTAAAACTCAAGATACCAAAGCATTCATCTTCGGGATGTCCATGATACAATATACAAATCGAACAAACAAAAACATCTGGAAATCCAGAGGTGGGATAAGGTGCCATGGAGGAGTAAACACCCTCTATTGACCGGTCACAGCCGCCGTGATGTACTGAACACGACTACGTCGAAAATCTAGATATGTAATCGGGTACCACATGTGAGTCCTGCAACAAAACATCTAAGACAAAGAAATTGTTCCTTATGGCTCAATCCAAATCAATATCGTCTGTCTTATGCTATAAATTTATTTCCCTTTGTTGGCAAATTGATAATTATTTTTAATCCGTGTATTTAAATCCAATAAAATTATTACGGTTAATTATATGAATGATATAACGCATTTTAGTATATGATCTTCGTATAACTTCTTTTATCAAAAGTTTTTTCTTCAGGTGGATCACTGAAACATATGAACACTTTACCTCAGTGAGGCAATTAACACACTTAAAACCTAAAACCCAGATGTCTATACCTTCGTTTTACGATAACATGGAGAGTATTACATATTGTGTATTTTAATCTAAACAATCAACCACTCAACCGCGCTAATAAGACTATCGAAACGATCTGCAAAATGAAATAATAAAAGGTGATAAAAACAGAGATTTTCTGATAAGTCAGCTTAAAGATTTTGTATTTAATGTGTTGCAATGTTTGCACGCTGACATGGAGTCATTGCCACCTATATCTTAAGTGTAATGTACATATCGTGAGTTCAGAATTTGGTTTTAAGTCTGTCCCGAAAAATTGTGGTTTTAAGTCTGTCCCGAAAAATTGTGTTTTATGTCTTTCTCGAAAAATTGTATTTTATGTTCTGACTGCATCGTTCTTAATCAATATATGAATAATTAAATTGTAAATAAACCACTAATTCCGACAGAAGCAAATAAAGTACAGAAGTTCCTTAGATCGTCTTTGACTGTAATCAGACACGAACAACTCTGGATGCAGCCATTTGAATCAATCTAATTTTCGATCTGGAGCTGTACAAGACATGTCAAATTAACTGTGATATTTCCGATTTATATAAATCAAGTGCAATTAACAAAATGACTCAAAATGTCAGGTCTAGTTTGGGAAATATGTTTATTAAATGCTACTTTGATTAACGAAACAATATCTCAAATTCCTTTTTCGTAAACACGTTAGATGCTAAGTAAAACATAATGTTTACATGCAAAATATAATGTTTACATGTAAAATATCATGTTAACTTGTAAAATGTAAAATGTATACTTGCTCAAATACATGTAAACAACAATGCAAATAGAAATAAGAATTATCATAATCATAAGTATAACTCATTTGAGCATTATAACTTTGGTAGTATGTTTATATTATTTATAACCACTAGGTCGTTGCCACTGCTGGTGGACCGTTTGGGTCCCCGATGGTATACATAAACCTAGTACCTGGTATTTCGGTACCAGCTGTTCATCTTATACTAAAGTAATATTTGGTACTGTTAACATCATTTAACTTCAAATTTTTTGTAAAGCTAAGATAGTCATTTTTCACAGTGGTTACTCTTAGACGGATTTTGGCTATACTTTTAGAGATATTATTTGGCCTTGTATAATACACCTTTCTCTTTAGAAAATATACATAACTTTTAAATTGGAGCTCAACTGATGAAGTCTAATTGACAGAAACGATATCGTCTTGAGCATTATAACTTTGATAGTATGTTTATATTATTTTTAAAATAAATTCTACTTAAAACTGAAAATAGTACTGGTCAAGGATCAGTAGTCCGCTAGGACCAGTAGACGGCTATTATATTATTCCGCCTATACAGAACACGATTTTGTGAAATTTGTTTACATCAATCATTTGTTGTAGGGTATTTTTCTCAACCCGAAGTTAATAGATATTGTTGTAGTACATATAAAACACGACATGACACCATGACCGACTGCTGGTCCTAGCCGATTACTGGTCACGTAGAATGAATTTAACTTAAAATTTCTCGGGATAAGCTAGTTATTTGAGGTAGTCTATTCCTGTGTACATTGTGTGATAGGATTTCTAACTTATCGCCACCATGTAACTGAAAATTACTGTGACGTAAACCAGCATGAAGAAGATTCTTGAAATTTTCGATAAACACATGAAAATGAGCATTTTCCATGTGGATGTGTTTTGGTATAAATAAAATACACAGTAATGCCAAATGTCAATATCCGATGTTAATTTCATATACCAGAAAATCATTGATGACTGTCTCACTTGAATGCCTTTAAATATGCAGAACTTTATCTGCGCACAGGTGTTTGAAGGAAACATCTGGTCAATGCCACTCTATCAATTTCAATGCGTTGGTTGTTTGGAAAGGCATTACATACGGTTTCAGAGATTAGGGATTTGCTTCGAACTAATCATCCTGACACTTGAATATGTTCTTCCTGTATCATGCGTCATCTTATTCACAGATCTATTTTATCATTGACATCATATTGACAGAAAGTATCTTTATCTAAAGTTCACTGGTTTTTTAACTTCGCGACCTCATCTTGAAATTACAATACATTACGCACTTTAACACAATATACACATTTATCGGTAGGATTCTTTAGTTCGTCTTATGGTACGTAATATGAACAACAGAATGATATATCAGAATGTCAAATAATTTTATTCAAACACGCATTTTAAAAATATCTTTTTATTCCGCCGGTAGAAAATTGTCATACAGATGTTCGGATCAATAAATAATAGGAAACAGTATCACTTTTTGAAGTATGATTTACTGTACTTGATTCCATCCCGGTTTGATCAGATTGATGTTTTTCAACAATTTACAAACATTTTGTACAACTTATATTAATGGCGTTGGTGTGATGATGTGAATACCAAAGTACCCGGATAAAACCACCTGTCCCAGCTGGCGATCACCATACCATCTCACACACTTCCCTGCCCAATCAGACGATCAAATTTGGATAAAAATCCACTTGTCCGCGCTGGCGATCACCATACCATCTCACCTAGTTCTCTTTACAATCAGAGGATCAAACTCGAATAAAGATCCACCTGCCCGAGCTGGCGATTACCATGCCATCTCGCATACTTCCCTGCACAATCAGATGATCAAACTCGGGTAAAAATCCACCTGTACGAGCTGGCAATCGCCATGCGATTTCACATACTTCCCTGTACAATCAGAGGATCAAACTTGGGTAAGAATCCACTTGTCTGAGCTGGCGATCACCATACCGTCTCACATATTTCACTGCACAATCAGAACATCAAACTCGGGAAAAAATCCACCTGTCCGAGCTGGCGACCACCATGCCATTTCACATGCTTCCAAAAATCCGCCTACCCGAGCTGGCGATCACCATGCTATCTCACAGACTTCCATGGACAATCAGAGGATCAAACTCGGGTAAAAATCCACCTGCCCGAGCTGGCGATCACCATGCCATCTCACATAGTTCCCTGCGCATTCAGACAGATCAAATCATAATGTAAAATGACCATACACTTATCATGTTTTGGTATTGATATAGAAGCTAAGGAGTATTTTAAATAATAACTGATTTGTTCATTTTATACGAAGTAATACGTATTTCTCTCGACACAAAAACAAGACAATCACTGTATAGTGTAAATGTCGATCAAAAGGAATACAGCTCATATGACTTAGAGTTTTTAAGTTAATTCATTCTTTTGAAAATATTTTAAAAATAAGAGAATTCAGAATATTTATTTATGGAAAGTAAACAGGTTAGTATATAGAGCATCTTCAAACATTAGATGATAAGAACATCGTATGCAATATATATCGTTCTGTTGCAAATACTGGTAGCCAACGTCGTAGTCTGTTGATAGACAATTTAGCCTGCCACAAAATGTGTAACTTAGTGTTTCATATATTTGCTGGTCTTTATTTGATCTTGATTTGTACTTGTAAACATATTCTAGTGACTAAAACAAGATATATGCGTTTATCAAGGTATAATTATAATGTCAATAATTTAATTAGGTTGTTTTCTTACATACTGGAGTTCCAGAGCTAAAGTTAATGTAAGCGCAATGACCTGAAGCAAAATAATTGACCGGTAATTTGTCATGAATGGCTACAGAAGTTAATGGGAAAATAATATCTAAATAACTGCTTAATAAATCTTCACGAGCTTTGTGCTCACACTCTACGAAGAAAAATTATAGTTAATCGTGAAATGTCTAAACGACTACCAGTCATACTTAACATTTTCTTTATTTCAAAATATTTTCACTTTTTGGTTTTGACATTTCTTTATGCATGGAGTAAATTTGTTGATGAAAAATGAAGTAATTGACATCAATTATCATCAAGAAAATGATTTCCCTGCTAAATTTTCGCATCTGTCATGAGTACTGGGTAAAATCTAGACCAAAAATATATGATTAACAAAGTAAATCTACAACGTGTTTATATAGGTAAAAGGGTCTGAAATAAGAATATTTTATCCTTTACTGCCACCAACATCAATTACAACAAACAACAACAACAACAATAAAGAATAAACATTTGACGATAGAATATAATCACAATGGTGACAATATACTCGTTTCTATGCCTATTTCATTGCTTGTGTGAAACGGCATAATACTGGTAGCCCAAAACAACGACTAAAGTTATATAAATATCTATACAACATCTAACATCTATCGGCGGATATATGAGAAGATATATTAACACATTACTAAAGCCATTTTATTATCCTGTTGTTGTATACAGGTGTAAGCTTTAGGTATACAGTAAAGATAATGACGCAAACGTCAACTGTTAATGTGATGCATTTAAACATATATAGTGAAACATGTATATAAAGTCTTTATAGGGAGGTGGTCTTTATATAGAGGTTGATCTGTACAAAAATGGTACTATTGGGGACAACAGAAAACGGTCTTTGTGACCAGGTGGTCTTTATACACAGGTGGTCACTAAAGCAGGTTTTACTGTAATTCTTTGTTATTCTTTCCATCTATTGCTGCATTTAGTTACATGTACACATGATATATAACTTGTTGGTCTTTTAGATGCTGTAATTGTGGTCTATATTCCTAAAGGTGCAATGGTAAATCATTCTCATAAATACAACGAACCTATTCTGCATTAATATAAAAAAAATTCAGATACCAAAGTATAAATCAATAGAATGTCCAGGACATAGATACAAATCCGGTTAAAAATGGACAAACACGGACCTCTGGAAACCAGGGGGTGGGAACAGGTGCCATGGAGGAGTAAGCATCCCCTGTCGACCGGTCACACCCGCCGTGAGTCCACAGTCAAGTCCAATGAAACACGTGAGGAGGTATCCTCGTCACAATTGGTACAGACGTCTCAACAACCGCCAACAAAAAGGCAACTCAACATTTCACTTAGTGAAACAGAGTAGTCGCAAACAAGACTATTATACCGACCGTAAAATTTGCGGAACGTTGACATTAAACGTGGTTTTCGATATCCTTGTGTCAATAATTTGTCAGTGAGTAGTTTACCTCTGTATATGAAATCTTCATATGTTGTACACGCCCTGGCATATCAGATCATTTGTGAAATATAAACTCCATATGCGGGTGACTGAGGGATATTACTACTTAAATGTGGAAAATGGGAAAGCCGAAATCGTCGCGTTTGTCGTATAGCTTAGGTGCTAATTTCCCGTCTGTGTTTATATTAAGTAAAATGTAAGTATGACGCGTGTGTGCTTGATTCTGTTGTATCTTTAATTTCTAGTTCGCTGGGATATATTGCATTGACATATGTATGAAAATTGTCATTATTAATTGACAAAACGTCGTCGATATATCTAAATGTCAAATTAAAGGACACCGCTAACTTTTTCTTCTTTTGATTCAGCAGTTTTTGAATGAAGTCTGCTTCGTATGAATAAAGGAACAGGTCGGACAATAAAGGAGCACAATTGGTTCCCATAGGAATGCCGACTGTTTGTTGAAAGACCACGTCTCCGAACATTACAAATATATTGTCTATTAGAAATTCCAGCATGTTTTTTTATATCAACTTCAGTATATTTATGTGTAGAATCAGAGTTGTGTTTGACGAAATAAGTATCCTGATAGCCAATCACTAGATATTTAAATTTTCGGGTACCACTTTTAGTGAAAAAAACAGTTATCTGTGATGCTGAAAAGTCTTTCTTTTAATTCTTTATGTGAAATAGTAGTGTAAAGAGTAGAGAAGTCATAAGTTTTAATACTGTGAATTCGACAAAAATTGTGTGCCTTCAAATTTTCTAAAAGCTGTTTAGAATTTTTAAGTATCCACATCTGATTTACATCGCTTCTGGAATAAAGCAACTGTACAGTATTGTTGAAGTTTCTCTTTAACGGCTGTCAATATCTTGGTAAGGAGGAAAGATAAAGGTTTTTGGTATACCACCATTTGCTGGATCCTGCTATGTATCTTTGCTTATATGGGGTTTTATGAAGTTTAGGTATCCAATATAAATGTGGTAGCTCGAAATCGGTATCCGTTGTAGGTATATCAAATGAGCGTAATACGGACACGTGAGTTTGAAGGATCTCGTCCTTTGAAAGTGAGCTACGTGTGTATGTAGGATTTCCAGAATTCGTATTAAACCCAAGTTCTTCTAATAAACAATTATAGCATTGTGCCTTACAAATAAAAACTATACTATTTGAGGCTTTGTCTGCTGGTACCAGTACATATTGGTCATGCAATCTATCCAGTTCGGTTACTACTTCTGGATCATTAAATACAGAGGGATAACGTGTTTTCATAGTCCCTTAAAGTTTTCGAATACGAGATTTTATCAACCATCGTATGGCTTTTAGCCATTCAGACAAAGTGTATGGTTCTACGTCTTCATGTTTGGCCCATCGTCTGGCATAATCTTCGACAGAATCCATAACTAAACTGAAATTCTGACGCCAATTAAAGGAACGGGCTTCCCGGTATTTAGGGCCCCTTTAAAATAAGATTTTTGAGGCTTTCATTTTCAACAATAGAAACGTCGCCGGTAATGACATGCCCGATAGGATTGTATTTGAAAGGAGATGAAGAACATGAACATGTAACAGTGTTGTGTAGAAGATGGTTGATGTCTAGGCACTGCAAAACCTGTTTGTAATTGAATAGCTTGGATGCGATGCTAGGTGTATAGCTATATGAAATGCAAGGCGTGGTCTTCAGTTTAAAATATGGTGGAATCCAGTACTGAACTTTTTTGTGATTTAGAACATTGCCAATGTTTAAAGCGTCTATGCCTTTATTTGTAAATTTAAGTTTAACTAAAAACCATACATGTGTGATTCTATAAATAAATAAAGTCAGTTACCAAAGTATTAATCGTGAAAAGGTACAGGATATACAAATCAGTTGAAATTTGGATACTCACAGACAATCCTGATGAATTGTGTTGCTAGAATAATGTACAATAGTCCTGTGACAATAACGACCGTTATGTTTTTGAAATACATGTATGCGTAGAATATTAGATAAGCGAAAATAAGTAACCCACTTAATTTAAAATCGAGCCGGCCTGGATCAGTCGGTAGAGCGCTCGACTCTTGATCGTGAGGTCGTGAGTTCGAGTCCAGCCGGCGGCAGGTTTGTTTCCTGTCTGTCGGATGAGACAGTAAAATCCGTGGCCCTGTGTCAAAGTAGGTGTCGGCACGTTAAAGAACCCTCACTGCTCAATGGCCGTAAGTACCGAGCATAGGCCAAAATTTGAAGCCCTTCACCGGCATTTGGTGACGTCTCCATATGAGTGAAATATTCTTGAGTGGGACGTTAAACAACAATAAACAAACAAACAATAATTTAAAATCTAAATTGTAATGATTCAAAACTTGCACCGTGGAAAATGAGCATGTTAAGCCTTTAAACCCTACAGACCATAATAGACTTGTCTAAACAATAGAAAAGAGCATACCATCTAGACATTTAGGGTTGGAAGGGTTAAGTTTTACTAATTATGTTATAAAATTTCTTACACATGTATAACCTATCCGCATTACACAATATATAGACTATAAACGATATCATTACTACAGTGGTTTTAATTTTCGGATTGTGGCTGGTTTTTTTACTTTGATACAAATATCTGAGGAAGATTTAACGTATTTTGTGAAGAAGAATGTATCATCCCAAGAAAAGCAATGTTAAAGACAAAGGGTATAAAAACTTTTATTCTTTGTCATGACAACAATTATCAACTAATGAAACATAAACAATTTT
The DNA here is from genome assembly GCA_030159075.1 of Atrina japonica. Taxonomy (NCBI): domain Eukaryota; kingdom Metazoa; phylum Mollusca; class Bivalvia; order Pterioida; family Pinnidae; genus Atrina; species Atrina japonica. Next base: position 102,067 of record BROG01000998.1, on the reverse strand, counting down.
ATGAAGAAAACAAAACAACTCAATGATCAGGGTTATTTACGTGACAATATCTTATTTGTTCCATTTCACAAACTTCTGTATAGCACCAGAGCGCAAAAGAGAACACAAAGTTACGTATTCGTTGTGATGGGTGTACTACGCAGTCACGGTATCAAATATGGGAACGGAAACTAACAGAGACAGTCAGGTATCTAATACCGTAAGGATAACATATTTTAGTGTTTTTGACTTTCCTTAAAAGCTCTAAAAACCTTCAATGCCATTCATAACTGAGAGAAATACTTTACACGATAGAATAAGCTAGAAGACACGTTTCCGTTCTCCTGGAAATTAAACACATTCTTTGTCAGCTTTGAAAGCTTTCTTATTAGTCTTTCAGACATAGCTTCTCAATCACAATTATCCAAAATCACGCTATTTAGAAATGTGGCGCAGTGGGTTTTCTCAGCTTTATATATGTATACAAATATTACATATGAACCTGTTTGTCATTTTCATTAAATTGATAAAAACAGACATTTGTGCTTGTATGTACATCACGTCAATGTAAATTTAAGTGTAATTATATATACATATAACATAACGCTTAGAAACAATGGACACGGAATGTCTGTTTCAAGACTATTCAATTATCTTGTTGAAAGAAAACCAACAACCTAGTCTGAAAATGATAAAATGAGAATTTAAATTATTATATTACATTTTACTTAATCAACTTTCACAACTCAGTAATTTTACGTTATTGTTATTATGTATTAACTATTAAACTAGATATTAATTTTTCATACTCAAACGACAATTTGAATTTGCTCACGGAACATTATCATGTATCAGCTATGTCAAACAGTTAAATGTTATATGTGCAATGACCCTGCGCATAAGGCACCTGTTAAACAGTGATACTATAATTGGCGTCAATGCTGCTATAATTGGCGTCAATGCTGTTATGATTGGCGTCAGTGCTGCTGTAATTAGCATCAATGCTGCTATAATTGGCGTTAATGCTGCTATAATTGATTAAGAAGTAGCTAACAATAATGCGAATGTATTATCAAAAAGGACAATTTAATTTTTGACAAGGCGTGTTTTTTCTTTCTAAAACCAGTATATGATTACATATCAATTAAGATGACAAAATCAAGAAGACGAGATATAAAGACAGTATACAATTGTCCCATGGGTATGTAGGGAACATTTACAATCGTTGTATTATGGTTGCAGAAAGTCCCCGTGAGACAGTCCATCTGGTCTTTCCTGCTATCTCGGTAAACACTGTGAATTTTCCCGATATACCTATGTAACATGTATATACTGTCTTTTATACCTTTTCCTCCTCTTCTTCTCGCCTTACTCGAATGGTTTTCATGGAACGTTTGCGAAATGTGTGGCATACTAACAGTGGACGCTGATTTCTTCCGGACACTTGGTCCTAAGCCGTTTTAAGGTCGCAATTTTTCGTTGTGTTGAGACAACTGTTATATGGAGCTCAATCATTGCATCTTTGGTATTAAGTTTATGACATTTATATCTATTCTATTGGTGTTATATCCATCGGTACGTCTTCATTAAACTTGATACTAATCTGTCCGTAAATTAAGGGCACAAGTGATGTTACCTATTTTGGCATTCACTCTCGACTCTATCGTCTATACACTGTGTGATTTAATTATCATTTAATATACCTATTTATATCTATCTTAGATGGATTTGGCAACACATTTAAATTCATGATTTTCCCTTGTATGACACTACTTTTTCGTTCTAAAATATACTCTAATACACTTGTATTAAATTTGAGCCCATCTGATGAAGTCTTATTGGCAGAAACGTTCCTCATGAGCATTTTTGGCCACTTTTGTCAAATTTGACTTAGGTATTGTTAATAATATTTCTTCATTTTCCTTGAATTTATTTCCATTTGCTGTATCATTCATTTATTAACTTAAACACATTGAACACTTAAATACTTAAATACATGAACACCATATAAAATAAAATAACAACAAAGTTCATTTACGTGAAATCTGACAAGGATTTCGAGTTTTGTTTGTACCACAAGTTTAGTCAGTATATTTAAAATCAACATCTTGCTGATATTATCTCGATGGAAATGGATGTGATGGAAATTTACGCATCACTTCTGCACTGTTTATGCTTTGTTCAATCAACATTTATATCTATCAAACGTATGAGTAAATGAATCAGGAGCCATATGCAGTCTGATATTGAAAGAAAATAAAATACTTTATTTAACTGCAAAGTAGTCTGCACTTTTATCTACAGAACTAAAGCTATAATAATTAAACTAATGCAACAAGCTATCATAGTATTAAACCAAAAGATGAATTATTTAAGATATGAATGTGTAAGCCACGAGAGAGAGAGAGAGAGAGAGAGAGAGAGAGAGAGAGAGAGAGAGAGAGAGAGAGAGAGAGAGAGAGAGAGAGAGAGAGAGAGAGAGAGAGAGAGGGGTATATATGATATAACCATTTAGAATACATAGATGTGAATCTTATATCTTCATCCCTCTGAAAATATATGTAATTGTAGATGCATTTTTGATGATTGAACAGGTATTTCATTCGGTAACTGATAAGAATGGATATCAAATCAGGTCTCAAAATGTATCCTTTCATCATGTCAGAGGGCAGTGAGAGTAGAATACTTTGCTGCTAATATAGATTATACATGTATAATCATACCTTGATTAATCTGAAACATGTACATTGTGAGTTGACTCACGTATTGAACTAAAATATCACAGAAATCTGTTCTGCAGTCATATTGTCTAAGTAATTTAATGCTTCGGTCGGAACTATTTACTTCATGGAATTATTTCCGTTACATCGGTACCTTAATTACATGTATTTTAATGTCTATTATTTTATGTTGTTGATATACTTTTATATCGTATGTACCTTAAGGATTATCAGATACTCGTCAAATGTACTCTGATACAGTTGGATCTTACATACTTACATATCAAATGTACTCCGATACATATGGATCTTCTATATTTACATATCAAATGTACTCTGTGTATCTTACATATTTACATATCAAATATACTTTGCGTATATTACATATCAAATGTAGTCTGTGTATCTTACATACTTACATATTAAATGTATTCTGTGCATTTTACATACTTACACATCAAATGTACTCTAAAATGTACTCTACGTACGCGTATTTTATATATTTACGTATAAGATGTACTCAAATGGACTCTAAAATGTACTGTGTGTAGGTTTATCTTACATATTTACATATTAAATGTACTCTGTGTATTTTTCATTCTTACATATCAAATGTACTCAAATGTACTCTAAAATGTATTCTATACATGTGTATCTTACATACTTGCATATCAAATGTACACAAATGTACTCTATGTACGTGTATCTTACATACTTACATATCAAATGTACTCAAATGTACTATATGTACGTGTATCTTACATACAATGTAAAATGTAATCTGTGTACATACTTACATATCAAATGTACTCAATGTATCTTACATATTACATCTTAAATATACTCAAATGTACTCTAAAATGCACTCTATGTACGTATATCTTGCATATCATATGTACTCTGTGTACGTGTATCTTACATACTTACATATCAAATATATTCAAATGAACTCTAAATGTACTATATGTACCAAATGTACTCAAATGTACTCTAAAATGCACTCTATGTATTTGAAGCTTGCATGTACTCTAAAATGTACTCTGTGTACGTGTGTCTTGCATACTTAATTATCAAATGTACTTTGTGTATCTTGCATACGTATATATTAAATGTACTTAAATGTACTGTAAAATGCACTCTATGTTCGTGTATCCTACATACTTATTCATCAAATGTACTCAGATGTACTCTAAAATGCACTCTGTGTACGTGTATCTTACATATTTACATATCAAATGTACTCAGATGTACTCTAAAATGCAGTCTGTATGTGTATTCACTCTTATACATAGAGAATACATAAGTATCTTATAATATTGGGTATATTCTGACGAAGATAGCCCTAATATACCGTGTATTTTAAGACACTAACTATGTGTTCTATTTATGAAATAGAAAAAAAGACAACTCAAACATTTGTTTGCTATTAATAGTGATCATTCAACACAAGATGTAGCATATATATATGTAAACGGAAGACACGCTCTCGGCTGAGCCAAATAATTAACATATTTCAAATTTAATACGCTCTTAAATAAACTTCAAAAAAATATCATGTGATACAGTTTACAATACATACATTACACAATAAGGAGTCTCCCTCTCACGAATGTTTGAAAGTATTCTGGAGCACGACCATACACAATAATTTCGCCGATCAGATCTAGAGCTGATTGATGACCTTTTCACCCAGCTTTATCTTTTCACCGAACATTACCTTTTCACTGAACTCGAAGGTTTCCATGGAAAATTTGCGAGGGGGACGCTGACTCTTTCCGGACACCCGTCCACTTCCGTTTGTGATTCGCAATTGTTCTTCGTGTTGAGACCGTTGCTATGTCTAATTTATTATACCTTCTGTAAAAATCTCGTAATCTGATTGGTTGAGAGAAATGTGAAAATTTTCAATGTCACCCACTCAGTTTACAAAGAAAAAGAAGCCAAGGTAACATTCCAACAGATATCACATGCGCCAACGTTATGCTTGTATGGTTCGTCCCAGTGAGACAGGGTAACATGCCAAAAAATTCACATCCGCCAACGTTATGTGTGCACGGTTTGTCCCAGTGAGCCAGTGTGACATTCCAAATATGTCAAATGCGAAAACGTTATGTGTGCACGGTTTGTCCCAGTGAGCCAGTGTGACATTCCAAAAAACTTCACTCGCGCCAACGTTATGTGTGCACGGTTTGTCCCAGTGAGCCAGTGTGACATTCCAAAAATGTCACATGCGCCAACGTTATGTGTGTACGGTTTGTCCCAGTGAGCCAGTGTGACATTCCAAAAAACTTCACTCGCGCCAACGTTATGTTTGTACGTTTTGTCCCAGTGAGCCAAGGTGACATTCCAAAAATCTTCACATGCGCCATGTGTGTACGGTTCGTCAAAGTGAAAGATTTTCGTCGTAGCCAAAGCGTTTGTAGGCTATTTGTTTTTTCTTTTTAGCTTGCTAGATAATAGTTGAGATGTAAATATCTATTGTAATATGTTGAAGCAAACAAATATGGTATAAAAAAATTATAATATATTCATGAGAGGGTAATATTGCATTTTTCACCCTCGGAAAGCATTGTTGACCTTTGCTTCACCTCGGTTAACAATGTTTCCTCGGGGTGGACCCTCTCCTTGAATGTATTATTTACATATTGGGTATTTTCATGGACCTGGGTCCGAAGTCACCAAATTTACTCAGTACTCAAGCTCAATGAACTTTTCATGATTTTAAGGTAAAATCAAGTGCACTTCATTCTGTAACTGGACATGTTTGTATATTGTTGTCATACAATTGTAAATAATGGTAAAAATTATACTCATTTGAAGGAAACTTCAGAAATATTAGAAAAATGTTTGAGTACTCAAATTTTGAATACCGTACTCAACATATTTATTCATTTTTTACAAGAAAATCATAAGTGTGACGCAAAAATTTTAAAAAGAATGATGGAAAATATTGATGTTTCCTAATCACTTTTGTGTTTGTCCTCTTATACCGTATATACCGCCGTTTCGGTTTCACTCAAACACTATGGTGTCTGCTCATCGTACGATGGTTTCATTGAAATGTTGTAGCGGTTTATTTATTCTTGAATAATTAATATTGCACTTTCATTCCAAATGTTAAATATCACGAGTTTATTTTTACATGCTTTATTGATATTCTCAAACTTTAAGATTTAAGACATTTAAGACTTTGATTTACAATTTATCAATAAAATACAAATTTGGAGTTGAAATGTTAAATCAGAAATGATACTATCTGCGTGCATCAATCATATAAAGCACAAATCAGAAAAAAAATATTGGGGTTCGAACCCTTGACCAATCGCCTAGCTCTCATGCACTACGTCCGAACCACTTGGCCATCTATGCATTCACAAAAATGAATGTTTCGATAGCAGTGACTATAATTCCGAACATGAGATAGGGGTGAAAGGTGTTTAATCCTAACGTAAATGACAATGGATCGAATACGATGCATGTAGAGAAATACAAGTATATATAAAGCACAAATATCACTACAACATTATCATACTATGGACCTTGGATCAGAAATGATACTATCTGCGTGCATCAATCATATATAAAGCACAAATACAGAAATAACAAGGTACCTACAATTTAACCATGCCCCGACTGGGGTTCGAACCCTCGACCTACCGCACCAATCGTCTGCTCTCATGCACGACGTACTGGGTTCGAACACCAGTCGGGGTGAAATTATAGGTACCTTGTTATTTTTGTATTTGTGCTTCATATATATATATATATATATATATATATATATATATATATATATATATATATATATATATATATATATATATATATATATATATCACTGCGTTGTAATTTAGATCGATGGTGTAATAATAACGTTTAAAATATTGACATTGATTATAAATATATTCATTATAATTCCTGTGATACTGTACTATCCTGTCAGAATTAATGCATCACTGATTTGTGACCATGATTAATAGCCCCTCTGTTATAAGACTTACATACAATGTCAGTTTGCTTATAGATTGATTAAAGTATATCTGAATGCAAAATCAGAAATGGATATACAGAAATTAATCAGAAATGGTTCCAAACGAAAAAACACGAGTTTTTAATGAATCACTGTCCAATGTACTACCATTTAGCTTGGATTTTATCGTCCGTTGCTTTGTCATATATACTTAATATAATATAATCCTGTGAATTAAAAAACAAAACAAAAATATAATTGAAATAATTTTTCCTATATTTATTCGGTTCTTTATTTGTTATTCCAGACAAATGAAATTAACAAGTTGTAAAACATTAAATCTATTGTTCAACATGTACAGAATATGTACAAGTGTTGACCTTGGATACTTCTGGCGTCCCATACAGTCATGTATATTGTTGTAATACTTCAGTCATCGTTGACAATTATACATGTGGTTACCTATAAAGTGCGACTGCGAGAGAGAGAGAGAGAGAGAGAGAGAGAGAGAGAGAGAGAGAGAGAGAGAGAGAGAGAGAGAGAGAGAGAGAGAGAGAGAGAGAGAGAGAGAGAGAGAGAGAGAGAGAGAGAGAGAGAGAGAGAGAGAGAGAGAGAGAGAGAGAGAGAGAGAGAGAAAGAGAGAGAGAGATACACGAAGTATGAGAGTCCGTACACACAAGAACACAAATAAAGAAGATCTTGACCAGAAACTTTGTTGATATTTCACTACAATATACAATCGTCTAAAATTCTATAAACAGATACTTGTGTTTAACGCCATTGTATTGGGAATTTCCTGGATAGCCACTGTCCTGCAACTTCGGACACGGATATTTCAAAATCCGACAAAATCTTAGACAGTACAGAATTGACTGTGATGACTACGTTATCAATTTTACAGTTTAATAGGATGATCTCTTGATTCATTTTGCGTCACCGCCGTTATCGTGGATGTTTGGGTTGATTTATCTGACCGTCCTCTTTATTACAAACCATAAGCGATAAAATGACTAGGACTTTTATATAGACCTGTTAAGGATCCATCTTACATAAACAATATACATGTTCTGTGGAAACACTTTGGTCTGACTACAATAATTTAACGATAAAGTAATCAAGCGCTAATTACTTGCTGATGTCATTTTATATTGATATATATAAATTTACAGCTCAAGACTGTTCTTTTTATGTCTATTTACTGCACGGAAATGCACAAAATGTTGTTTTGCCAAAATATCAGTTATCTATATGTTTCAAATTAGTTTGAAGCTTAATGATTAAAACCAAATGCAAGATACAACAAAATACACACTTTTATTCGAGACGAATAAATCATTCTGATGCATGTGGGTAATGCATTCTTGCTTTCTATCGAGATTTGTTCATTCATATACTGCTATAGGTTGAATAATTTCACAAACATCAAATGAATAACTTACAGTATGTAAAGTAAAATAAAATAAAAAAAATATACAAAGGGAAATAAAGAACTTCATATTCTGCAGGTGGAAACTGTGATATACATAAAAAAGAAGCAGCCCAAACATTTAAACGTCCATGTTATTTTAACCATAAAACAGGTTACTTTTTGAATACACAACTAACAATGTATATGGCGATATTTTTCCACCATGGAACACAGTGAAATGAATAAGAAATGTAAACATTTTACATAAATACATACTTCACATGAATAAAAACAAAATTTATATAGTTTATAGAAAACAAACATAATTTGCAGTTTGGTATTGCCATAGATACATGCTTCACATGAATATAAACACAATATATATATATAGTTTATAGAAAACAAACATAATTTGCAGTTTGGTATTGCCATAGATACATGCTTCACATGAATAAAAACACAATATATATATAGTTTATAGAAAAGAAAAATAATTTGCAGTTTGGTATTGCCAAACGCATTTGTTGACAAATGAGGAAAATATGAATTATATATAAATTTCAGGTAATGCCCGGAATGGGAGCTAAAACATCATGCAGTGTTACAACGTTGTTGCATTGTTATAACGTTCACCTTTGTAATAGTGGTTACGATGTCCGGCAATTTAAACCACTGTTGTAATAAATTATTTCAAGAGTGGGCACAGTTCCTTGGAAATAGCGGGCACGATTCCTTGGCAACATCAATCACTTTTGTAATAATTATTACCATAGTGGGCACAGTTGCTCAGCAATTTCAACCGCTTTGTAATAAATCATTACAATAGTGTACGGAATGTTTGGAATACTTAAAAGCTATTGTAATAAGGTATAACAATATTAGTAGAAATGCTTGGAAAATTAAATAGATATTGCAACTAGACTGTACTATGAGAGCGCATATATCCATTAAGGCATATGCAATACATGCTTTCCTGAAGCAATGGATACACATCTTTTGTTTATAACATTTTTGTGCCATTATAACTACTGAAGTGTAAGTTTTTAAACTTATATTTTCTGGTTTATCCTTTTATAAATTTATAGAAAGAACTTTGAACATTATCTCAATAACCCCCGTATTTTTAGTCGAAACTATGCATTTATTGTCATAAAGTGTCGATGTCTAAATAACGAGCTAACATTCCCTGTAAATGGTGAATACTCCATCACTTTTCTGGAGGTGTTGTTGATAGGAATGCTGATAGAGTTATAAGTACAGTCAAACCATGTTTTTAGCACCGTTTGTGTCACTATATATCACCATAATATAACAAATTTTATGTCTATAAATACAGGTGTTTTAATCCATATGTTTAATATTTCACCTATATTGAACCTGAATATAAAGACACCTACTCATTATGGCCAGTTTTTTTATTTTGTTACTTTGAAAGTATTTATATAAAGTTTTCATTGCATGTTGATGGCATATACGACTGCAACATTGTACATAATCAATCACTAAATATTTCTTTAAAATAATAGATAAAACTTGACCTAAAATATCTTAAAATTGTGCTTATTTCAGGTAAAGGTGAAATCCCCTGTCTGGGTCAAATTTTGTGAAAATTCATCTGCTTTTGAAAATCATGTACACAGCCAAAGAAACCCAAGAGATTTATAAACCTCTCGGCAGAGATAGTAAGGCCTATAGTGTTTTAGAAATGTGCCGAAACTGTTTGTTAATCAGAGTAAAACAAAAAGTCGCTGTTTAGCGTGAAGGGGCGTTATGTTGCAAAACAAAAACTCGGTGTTTGGCGAGACGAAAACTCCTTGTTTAGCGGGATGAAAGTTCGCTGTTTAACGAAAAAGTCGCTCTTTAGTGCGTCGTGAAAGCAAAAGATTGCCTTAGGTGTGTTCATTCCGGAACCTTACAATTGTGCCATTGCGGTTTCTCGTTCATAACCCTATACAGGTTACTATGATAAAGTCGATACTGCACCGGAAACATGAATACTATTTCTACGAAAATTCATTCGGATATGAACTTAAAAAAACATGTTTTAAAATCAATTCTTAAAATTCAGCAATAGTCACTTAATCAAGTTGTTTCCACTTGATATTTAAAAGCATAAAAATAAAAACACACAATGATTAATCCGGATGTAGCCAGATGAATATTCTTAATATTTCTGTCCGCATCTTTGCATGTCTGTTAGTCCTATATTTCTTCCTATTGTGATTGAAATTGCCGGACACCGCATTCACTATTGTAATTTCTTTTACAATAGTGGTAATGATATCTGGCAATTTCAACTACATGACTTGTTACAAAAATTGACGTGGTTGCTTAACAATTCATCCGCTTTTGTCATAAATTATTACAAAAGTGGGTGCTATTGTTCGACAATTTTAACCACTTTTATGATAAATTATTACAATAGTGGGCAAAGTTGCTTTGAAATTTCAACCAGTATATTAATCAATTGCTACAAATGTGGGCGTAGTTGCCCGGCAAGTTCAACCACTATTGTAATAAAGTGTTACAATAGTGGAAGAAATGTTCCAGTTATATTTCGTTCTTATAAGGAAGTTAGTAAAACAATAAGGACACTAATATGAAAACATCTGACAACATCGAGTTAGTACCGATATCTTAAGTCATTGTCTGAACATTTTTCATTTTACCACTATTATAAGTCTTTACAATATTAGTTGAGAGCCGTCGTGACTCCGTGGTAGAGTGCTCGATTCGCAACCGTAGGGTCGCGGGTTCGAGCCTTGGTAGAGGCTGCTGGCTTTTCCTGTCCTTCGAATGAGGCACCAAAAACCAAGATCTCGTGTTACAGTATGTGCCGACACATTAAAGAACCTTCACTGCTAAATGGTTGTAAGTGCCGAGCATAGACCAACATTGAATCCCTTCACTCGTATTTGGTAAAGTCTCCATATAAGTGAAATATTCTTGAGTGGGACGTTAAACAACAATACAGAAACAATAGCAATATTAGTTGAAATGCTTTGAACATTTAATCAATAATCTTGATACAGGACATCCAAAATGTGACGCCCTTCACCGGCATTTGGTGACGTCTCCATATTAGTGAAAAATTCTAAAGTGGGACGTTAAACAACAGCAACAACTACAGGACTATAATTTATTACAATAGTGGACACAATTGCTGGGAAATTTCAACCACTATAGTAATAATTTATTACAATAGTGGGTGCATTTGCTGGGCAATCTCAACCACAATTGTAATAAAGTTTTACAATAGTGGGCAAAATGTTTGGTACATATAACAATTGTTTTAATAAGGCTTTACAATATTAGTTGAAATGCTACGGAAATTTAACCAATACTGTAAGTAAGGGACATTACGATTGTGCATATCTTTTATTTTCATCCACCTAGTAAATTAAATAATTATAGAATACCAAAGGAACAGGTATAGATTATTAGATTCTTACCGGAGAAAAATAACAATAAGACTCAAAACAGACGATATCTTCCTGAAACAATATATGCACATCTTTTGTTTATGCCATTATGAAAATATTTTCTATTTAATTTTGTTAAAACGTATGAAAAGAACTTAGAACATTAGAGTAATAACCCAAGTATTCTAAGTAGAAAGAATGAGTTTACTCTGTACTTTTATAGGCTTCCAACATCTGAACAACGGACAGCCTTTCTTTGTTGAGCTGAATGCTCATCAACTTTCTGAAGGTATCAGGATAAGTATATCGATGGATTGTTCAAAGTCAAACCCTGTTTTAAACACCATTAGTGTACAGCAATTCCATGCCACTAAATATGACTTTTATATAACAATTCTCCGTCTACATATGTATAAAGGCCAGTTTTCTAAATCATTGTATAACATTTTACCTTAATTTCTTTTTTTTTTGTAATCATTTATCACAATAGTGGTTGGAAATGTCTAGCAACTGTGCCCACTGTTGTAATAATTCATTACAATAAGTGGTTAATATTGCCGAGCAAATGCGCCAAATATCGTAATAATTCATTACAATACTGGTTGAAATTTCCGAGCACCTGCGCCCACTATTGTAATAATTTAGTACTACAATACTGGTTGAAATTTCCGAGCAATTGCGCCCACTGTTGTCAATTACTGTTGGTATCAAATGGAAAACAACATCATTAAGTGAATTTTGCTGAATCTTAAGAACTGTATTTAAAACATGTTTTCTCCTGATAACCGAGTAAATTTCCCCCCGCTAAACAGCGACTTTTTGTTTCACTCTGCTTATAATAGTTTTTGCACGTTTCTGAAATATAATCATTTCAGTTTTAAAACTTACACTTAAGCGTTTATAAGGGCACAAATATGTCATAAACAACAAATGTGTATCTATTGCTTCAAGCGCATGCATAATGCCCTCCAGTTACAATATTTATCAAATTTCCCAGTATTTCAACTAATATTGTAATATCTTATTACCATAGCGGTTAAGTATAATAAACATTTCGCACACTATTGTATTTATTACAATAGCGGTTAAAATTGCGAGCAACTGGGCCCATTATTCTAATAATTTATTACAATACTGGTTAGAATTTCTGGGCCCACTATTGTAATTATTACAAAAGTGAACGTAATTACAATAGTGGTTGCAACAATGCAGTCTTCAGAATATCTATATTGGAGTTTCGGCAACTAGCTAGGTTCTTGGTATTCCTATTACATCGGCTCCATTCTCGTGCTGCCTAAATGGAGTGTTCCTTAAACCGGTTAGAGTTAGAATCTTTTTCAACAGAACCAAGCACACACGCTTCATACTTAGACATTTTACTTAGTATAGACACAGGCGGAAAATTGGCAACTAAGCTATGCGACAAACGCGACGATTTCGGCTTTCCCATCGTAAATTTTCACACATTTAAGTAGTAATATCCCTCAGTCATATGGAGTTTATATTTCACAAATGATCAGAAATGCCAGGGCGTGTACAACATATGAATATTTCATATACAGAGGTAAACTACTCACTGACAAATTATTGACACAGGGATATCGAAAACCGAAATTTTATGGTCGGTATAAAAGTCTTGTTTGCGATTACTCTGTTTCACTAAGTGAAATGTTGAGTTGCATTTTCGTAGGCGGTTGTTCAGACGTCTGTACAAATTGTGACGAGGATTCACTCCTCACGTATTTCATTGGACTTGGCTGTGGACTCACGGAGGGTGTGACCGGTCAACAGGGGATTCTTACTCCTCCATGGCACCTGATCCCACCTCTTGGTTTCCAGAGGTCCGTGTTTGTATTTATGTCCTGGACATTCTATTCATTTATACTTTGGTATCTGAGATTTTTTATATTAAAGAAATAAATGTAATAAAAATAATGTAAATTTTCACAATCATATTGTATTTAGTGTAATTCTTTTTTCATTCTATACCTTATTATCCACTTCACGTTTAGATCAGTTAGATTACATAGTGTGTACTGCATTAATTAACTTTATTGAGCATTTTATATACATCTAAATGATATCAAAATATCTTATTTATAATATCATACATGTAAAGTTTTAATGTCAGTTTGCAATAAAGATTCATCTGTAATGCTAATATGTATTTGTTCAACTGATTTACAACATGTTTCACAGATAAGCTCCTTTATTGTGCCTCTTAATTACTTGAGATAATTGGATGCTGTTTTAGTCCAGTAGACGTTCGGGGAGTAAACACACAGGGTCATCAAATATGATTTTATATGCTACCATGTCGGGCACTTACCTCCGATATTTAGCAATTACCGTCATGTTTCATAATAAGTTTAGCTTTAAGCAGAAATGCTGCGTTAAGCATAAAGATACAAATAAAAGTCATAATATATTTGGAATACATTCAATCATTGATTAAATAATTTATGCATTAAGTCAAAGCAAAATATTTATCTAGTTGAGTCAATTAACTGTAGAGATTTTACTTAAAGTATATAACTCGGAATGTACGTGTAGCTCTAGAAATAACAATGATTGAAACTAGAAATAAAATAAAAATACAGAACCAAAATGTTAATCTCAAAGAATTCACAGTTTAAAAGTGTAGGTAATATTTGACAAACACAAACTTACAGAAAATCCAGAGGTGGGATCAGTGTCCGTCCGTAAAGACCTGTGAGTCTCATTAAATATACCGAGCTCTTGATAACGAAATAGAAAAAGGAAGGACCTGACCTGGATACGAACGATACGGCAAGTGATTATTTAACATGCAGCGTGACTGCTCAAAGTCCTTGCCACACGCCGGAACTCCGGACTGGCTTCTTGTGCTTAACGTGTAGCCGCGATGAAGTTTGTTGCATATGCTTGCATATAGCCTTAATCGGTTGGGTGGATACAAACCGCCCAATACGAGTGGAATGTGTTTTATGATGAGCATTCGTGGCCCAGTCATAGGGTCCGAGTTCAAATCAAGGCCGGTAATATTTCTTTCAAACTTTATTATAATCAGCATGTGTAGGGTAAACAGAGTTAAGGAACTCTATTTAGTCTTACAATCAAACAGATAATACATGTACCGTTATCTACGTAAATATAGAATATTACGTTACTAAGATACATCAGTATACAGTATGTTGTCATATAAACTTGTGACATACACAACCAAACTGCTTCTATATATCATAAACAAAATACCTAAGCTAAAGGTTTGCAGAAAAAACAGACGTGATTGGCTATCAGGATACTTATTTCGTCAAACACCACTCTGATTCTACACATAAATATACTGAAGTTGATATAAAAAACATGCTGGAATTTCTAATAGACAATATATTTGTAATGTTCGAAGACGTGGTCTTTCAACAAACTGTCGGCATTCCTATGGGAACCAATTGTGCTCCTTTATTGACCGACCTGTTCCTTTATTCATACGAAGCAGACTTCATTCAGAAACTGCTGAATCAAAAGAAGAAACAGTTAGCGGTGTCCTTTAATTTAACATTTAGATATATCGACGACGTTTTGTCAATTAATAATGACAGTTTTCATACATATGTCAATGCGATATATCCCAGCGAACTAGAAATTAAAGATACAACAGAATCAAGCACACACGCTTCATACTTAGATATTTTACTTAATATAAACACAGACGGGAAATTAGCAACTAAGCTATACGATAAACGCGACGATTTTGGCTTTCCCATCGTAAAGTTTCCACATTTAAGTAGTAATATCCCTCAGTCACCCGCATATGGAGTTTATATTTCACAAATGATCCGATATGCCAGGGCGTGCACAACATATGAAGATTTCATATACAGAGGTAAACTACTCACTGACAAATTATTGACACAGGGATATCGAAAACCACGTTTAATGTCAACGTTCCGCAAATTTTACGGTCGGTATAATAGTCTTGTTTGCGACTACTCTGTTTCACTAAGTGAAATGTTCAGTTGCCTTTTCGTTGGCGGTTGTTGAGACGTCTGTACCAAATGTGACGAGGATACACTCCTCACTTGTTTCATTGGACTTGACTGTGGACTCACGGCGGGTGTGACCGGTCGACAGGGGATGCTTACTCCTCCATGACACCTGATCCCACCTCTTGGTTTCCAGAGGTCCGTGTTTGTCCATTTTTACCGGATTTGTATCTATGTCCTGGACATTCTATTCATTTATACTTTGGTATCTGAAATTTTTATATGTTTAGGAAGATCGTTTCTGTGATTACAACTTTATCAGCTGAGCTCAAATTTAAACATATATATGTTTCTGGGAGAAACGAGGAATGAGACAATGCCAACTAAATACGAAATGTAAATGTTATTTAAGTCTAAGAGTTACCACTAGATATAGATGACTATCTAAGTGTTTGAGGACTTAGTAATTTAAACAACGGGTCTATCTATACGAAATATCACTTTTGTTCATTCATGCAAATGAAGCTGGGATCATCTGGATTTTAAATCATTTAACGTTGTTTACGGCATTGAGTGAATCTTGTGTGGATTAATTTATGTTGGCGAGACAAATGGGGCCCTTAAATAAAAGAGTATTTGGTCATCGATTTGAGGTTAATAATGGGGGTAACCAGATACTCTATGGACATTTCAACTCCCCTGACCATTCCATTTTGTCTATGGGAGTGCGTATAATTGAAAAGATATACCACTAGATCATCAATCCCACCTTGAGTAACCCCTTCCGTAGACAACGTGAAGAATATTGGATTAGACAGGGGTGCTTACTCCTCCGTGGCACCTGATTCCACCTCTTGATTTTCAGAGGTCCGTGTTTGTCCATTTTTCCGGATTTGTATCTATGCCCTGGACATTCTATTGATGTATACTTTGGTATCTTAGATTTTTTATATTAAACAGCTTGGCACTGTATACCCCTATGGATGTAAGGATAATATCCAAAGTGTAGGCAATTTATCAAGTCCACAGTTCAGGTATGTCAATGTGATGGAATTTTAAAATTCTAACGTAATACGTAAGCGAAGTCACGGACATCATTCATACAATATACATGATGTCCCTTTTTAATCTCTTTTACCTTTAACAAAATAGGGTCGTCATCACGTTCGCAGCAAACTTTATTTTGTTCCTTTTACACTTCTTAATGAACTTTTTCAGGGAGCAAGAATGAACTCCTACACGGATTCTTCAACCCAAGATTACAGACTGAGATCCGTTACAATGGACATTGCTTATCACAGTCTGTTCAAGCCTACACTCGCTACCAATGATAAGTGTTCTGAACAGGAACGTCTTTTTCTTAAACTTAAATTTACCAAAAAAGATATAGACACTTTACACAATTACAATTACACAAGTTGATAGTTTCAATTCTACATAACACATATGCTCACCATCTCCTTTCAAATATAATCCTACCGAACATGTCAACACCGGCCACGTTTCTATTGTCAAAAATCTTATCTTAAGAAGTCTAAAATGCCGCAAAGCCCGTTAATGTAATTGGCGAAAGAATTTCAGTTTAGTTATGAATTCAGTCGAAGATTATGCCAAACAAATGGGCCAAACATGAAGACGTGGAATTAGACATTTTGTATGAATGGCTAAAAGCATTACGATGGTTGATAAAATATCGTATTCAAAAACTTACAGGAACTATGAAAACACGATATTCCTCTGTATTTAGTGATCCAGAAGTGGTTACCGAGCTGGATAGATTACATGACCAATAGGTTCTGGTCCCAGCAGAAAAAGTATCAAATAATATAGTGTCTATAATAAGGCACATTACTATAACTGGTTATTAGAAGAACTAGGGTTTAATACGAATTTTGGTAATCCTACATACACACGAAACCCACTTTCAAAGGACGAGATCCTTCAAAATCATGTGTCCGTATTACGTTCTTTTGATGTACATACAACCAACACTGATTTTGAGCTACCATATTTATATTACATACCTGAACTTCACAAAACCCCATATAAGCAGATGTACATAGCAGGATTAGGCATATGTTCTACCAAACCTTTATCTTTACTCTTTACCAAGATAAAGACAGTCGTTAAGGAGAAACTTCAGCACTACTGTGCAGTTGCTTATTCTAGTAGCGGTGTAAATCAGATGTGGATACTTAAAAATTCTAAAGAACTTTTAGAAAGTTTGAAGGCACACAATTTTTCTAAAGTTCACAGTATCAGACATACGACTTCACCACTCTTTACACAACAATTCCACATACAAAATTAATAGCGATATTTATTAGCATCATAGACAACTGTTTTTTTCACTAAAGGTGGTACTCGAAAATTTAAATATCACGTGATTGGTTATCATGATACTTATTTTGTCCATACCCACTCTGATTCTACACATAAATACACTGAAGCCATTTAAATTCTAAAGTTTTCTAAAGCTAAGATAGTCATCTTATTACAGTAGTTACTCTTAGACGGTATTCAGCTTTACTTTTAGATTTTTATTTGACCTTGTATGATAACACTTTCTCTTTAAAAAATACATGTGCATTTTTAATTGGAGACAAACTGATGACGTCTAGGATATTATAACTTTGGTATTATGTTTATAATATTTATAGCCACTAGTCTGTTGCCACTGCAGGTGGACTGTTTGGGTCCCCGATAGTATACATAATTCTAGTACCTGGTATTTCGTTACCAGCTGATAATCTTAGACTAAAGTAATATTTGGCTGATAACACCATTTATATTCCAATGTTTTCAAAAGCTAAGATAGTAATTTTCACAGTTGTTACTCAGACGGGTTTCGGCAATACTTTTAGATTTATTATTTGGCCTTGTATGATACCACTGTCTCTTTAGAAAATGTACATACATTTTAAATTGGAGCTCAACTGATGAAGGTTAATCGACAGAAACGATCTTCCAGAGCATTATAACTTTGATATTATGTTTATAATATTTATAACCACTAGGTTGGTGCCACTGCTGGTGAACCGTTTGAGTCCCCAAGAGAATACATGATTCTTGTACCTAGTATTTCATTACCAGTTGATAATCTCAGACGTAAGTAATATTTGGTACTGATAACACCATTTGAATTCCAATGTTTTCTAAAGCTAAGATAGTCATCTTTTACAGTGGTTACTCTTAGACTGTAAACTGCTCACTGATAGATTATTGAAAGGAAAGCTTTCTTACTGTGGTCTTTCATTGGACATTTAGATGACGATTTATCTATTAACGAATTAATGATGACAATTTTTAAACGTGTGTGAATGCGATATAGAAATTCAAGACACTACAGAATGTAATACATACATTTCCTACTTGTACATTTTGCTAACATTTGCTACGGGTGTGGAATGCTGGCGAGGGACGCTGACTCCTTCGGGACACCTGGTGCTATCCCGTTTGGGATTCGCTGTTATTCTTCATGTTGCGACCATCTAATTTGTCGTGTTCTAATGGGTGTTGAGTTTTGTTTTATCCATTGGTAATTCTCCCTTTTCACTAACTCTAAACGCAAACGGGAAATTAACAACTATGCTATAAGACAAATGATGATTTTGGCTTTCCTGTCCTCATCTTTCCATATTTAAGTAGTAATATCCCCTTTAGCCTGCATATAGTGTATATATCTCGCAGATAAACCAACATGCCAGAGCATGTTCAAATTTATAAACACATCATATACACAAGTCAACTACTTACTGATAAATTGTTGTCACAAGGATGTCAGGGACCGGGTTTAATGTCAACATTTAGCAAATTTGACGGTGTGCTTTAAGACATTGAATCCAGTTACAGAGTTAAACTGTGTGAAAAGTTGAATTACGTGTTCGATAGTGGTTGTTGAATCGTATTTACTTATTATGACGGGGATTCATTATTTCATTTTAAATTAACTGCGGGTGTGACCGTTGGACAGGGGATGCTACCTCCTCCATGGCACCTGATCTGACCTGATTCTCAAAGGTTCGTGGGTCCAATTTTTGCCTGATTTGTGTATTATCTCATAAATCTTCTTAGGATTAATAATTTGGTATCTATGACTTTTATATTTCGTATAACTTTACAATCAGCAGGTACCGAAATACCGATTACATGGTTTATATATACCCTTTAGGTAAACAAGCAACCAGCAGTTTACCTAAGTTATACATTAGCAAATAAAGTCAAAATAAATGTTCCAAAAGATTGTTTCTGTCAAAAAGACATCATGGTATATATAAAACAGTAATTGACTAGGTATTTGTATTAGTTAAGTTTAGATAGAGTTTGGAAAATAAGGGTGAGGGAGGTGAATAAAAGAAGAGTTTGAAAAGTAAGGGCGAGGGATGTGGATGAAGAAAGAGTTTGAAAAATAAGGGCAAGGGATGTGGATGAAGAAAGTGTTTGAATAATAAGGGCGAGGCAGGTGGACAAAGGAAGTGTTTGAAAAATAAGGGCGAGGGATGTGGATGAAGAAAGTGTTTGAAAAATAAGGTGAGGGAGGTGGATGAAGAAAGAGTTTTAAAAAATAAGGGTGAGGTTGGTGGATGTGGCCAATTTCTCATGTCTCATTAAACCAACAGGACCCAGTTACACAATACATTGTTAAATCTATCACATTGTTCGAATATTGGTTTAACACCGGTTTACTTCAAGTTAAATATGACAAAGTATTATGCATCCAGAACAGCAAGGTATAACTTGTACCAGTGGTTGTTCGTGTAATGAAAATCTATCAAGTTTCCTATGGCGGGTAAATACTAGCATATCTATCTATCGCAGACAATTCTGTGTTGTATATAAACAAGACCACAATTAGCAGAACAAAGAATAGTTATATGTGGGAGTTGTATATTTTATGTATTTATACAGTCAGGTCCTGCCAATCAGTCATTAATAGTTCTTCTTCTACAGTCATTGTATGTATCTTGATACATTGTTAGGACTTGCCGATTAGTCATGAATAGTTCTTCTTCTACAGTCATTGTATGTATCTTGATACATTGTTAGGACTTGCCGATTAGTCATGAATAGTTCTTCTTCACCAGTTATTTTATGCTAACGTAATCAGTTTTACAATATTTTCTTAAGTGGTGTTGAAGAAATATTAGACAAAGATTGGAATTAGTTTGGTATTGAAATTGTAGCACTTCATCCAACTTATAGTGATATTTTCGACGTTGTGTGAGGTTTGTGCCAAAAGGTCGCTAATTAGCACGTGTTTGGACAACTGTAATTTAGTCATTTTAGAGCTTTGTAAGGCTTGTTATAATAAGTTTCCACTCATGATACTCAATATCGAAAATAGGTCAGTGATACTTCTAACACAGATAGTGATTTTATTTCACTAAGCGATTAGTATTTATTGTGAAAATTAAACAAAGGAACTTTCAAGTCATCAGAAAAAATAAAGTCTTTCTCATTCGGATTCGACGCAAAATCTTGAGCTAGCGCGTCTAACACATTCACAAAACGATCGGTTTGCACATTTGTGTCTTAAAAAGATATTAAAGAGACTTCAAATAGCAAATTAAGATACTGTGAATCTTTTTCATGAGAGGGGTAATCTTTGAAACTTAGGCATGGAAGACAGAAAAGCCGACAAACGTAACAAACGTAAACGCATTGTGTACTAATTAGTTACCGCAGATACATGGATATGTCTACTTCTCCTTTATACCTGCATAAATTGATCCCACGCGAAAGGTAGAGTTTTAAAAAGCTGTCGTGTAAATCTTAAGATAAAAGCACTATGTTAACAGTTGTGTTTGATTTTTAAAATGTGCTATAAGTTACAAGTCTACGTAAACCTTTTATTTTACATATAAAATGATGTTCTTTAACGTCTTATCTGATACAAGGCTGTGTCTACGTAAACTTTTATTTTGAATATCTAATGCATGTATTTCTTTAAACTCTGCGGAATCAACATACAATGTTTCTTTATCCCGAACTGCATGTACTTTCATTCCTATTCATACAAATTCATGAAAATGTCATTCGGTATCAAAGGAATTTAAAAAAGTCAATATTTCGTTTGAAACAGTAAACCATAAAGTTTGTTCAATAAACACAAGTGTTCATATCTATCACAATGCAAAACAAACATTTTGTAAATGGCATGTGTTACTTCTAAGTCATTATATCAAGGCAAGTGTTTTTGAAATTGATTATAATCGACAGTGATACGACAGTAGCTGTTGTATCATCGTCTAAATTATGTTATGTTTGACGTGAAATGCATTAGTTTGATGCCTATATTGTCATTGCTGCATTTTGGTAGACTTCATTTAAAGAAATCATATACATCTTCTTCATCATTGTTATTTTGATGCTAAAGTTCATGTGAACTCACCAATCTTTAATTGGCATGGAAATACTTCAACCTAATGGTAATGAAATTGATTCACAATCGCTTTAGGGTTTTTCGTATCAGAAAGAATTGTAACTTAAGTACCATTTTGAACTCTATATTTCAAACTGTCATCAAGAAAAAAGATCTGGTTCTTGGTCTACGGGTGTAAATTTAATCAAATTTCAGTTTTATTAACCTAGTTACGCCTCATTATATTGTGACTATGGAGAGTCCTCTCCATTATATCAGATATTGTGTTTCAGTTTTTTAATATTGTGTCTGTTCATTGTGTCCTTTAAATGGAAAGATTTTAAAATTTCAATAACATCATCTTATCGGCAAATTAAAGAATAACAATGATTAAAAATTGAGAAAGTTGTATACATTCCGGAAATATAAATACGAAATTATAAACGATAGATAGATAGATAGATAGATAGATGAAAAGAAATTGGGTCTTTTGAAATTACTGTGAGATCATTAGATTAATAATGATGTAATTGTAATCATTACAAAATATTACAACAACGTTGAGTTAAACTGTTTTGATGTGTCATCTTAATTAAAAATAAAAATAATTCTTTGATTATCAGAAACATTTGTGTTAAATCATGCTTAATGATTTTGGAGAAATTACTAAAATATGTAAAGTTCTTTTGATCAAAAAAATGATTGTGTAAAGAAACCCGGATAATTTGAAATCTTCAGTAACATTATTTGGACTTAACAGACAAAATCCAAATATTCCATTAGGTTGCTCATTATTTCTTTGATATAATCTGTCACTTCACTTGTAGAATTACCATAATGGTAAAATGCCATCATTATTCATTTCATTAGATGTAAATCGTTATCCCAGTATGATTGCACAAGCTTCAAATATAAATAAATATTTAGTTCAAATCTAAACACTTGTTTTCGCTTTTAGAATATCTTTTTTGCCTGACAATCATAAATACGGTAATAAACGACATACAGTATTACTGAAATCTACTAGTGTATGATACAGGTTAAACAATGAACCAACGGAAACATAATTACTGACTCTGATAACATGACATAAACATGACGATAAACATCCTATCCGTTATATAAAACCATTTAAATTTTACAAAATTACTGAAATCTCTATCGCATGTTAAACGATGATATCAAAATCTGCATGCATAATCATTGACTTAAGTAACAGATAAAAAGTAACTGAATGTTGAATTTCTTCTTTAGGGTTATTTAAGAATTGTCGTTTTATGTTAAGTGGTTTAATCTTTCTGAACTGAACATACGAACTCGAGGTAAAAATTGAAAGTTTGCAAAATGATTAGTAAATGATAAATAAAACTGACATAAAACCTGTCAGATGAGAGTGACATGTTTCACTGGAATCACTGTCAGATAGGCAATAGTAGAACAATTACTTCAGAAAATGAATTTGAGTTGTTTTTTTTTAAAGATTTCTACTATTAGCCAAGACGGAATCAGATATACGGCGTCCATTAATTTGACATTTAGATATATCAAACGACGTTTTGTCTATTAATAATGATAATTTTCATACATATGCCAATGCGATATATCCCAGCAAACTAGAAATAACGGATACAACAGAATCAAGGACACACGCTTCATCCTTAGACATTTACTTTCCATAGACACAGACGGAAAATTAACAACCAAGCTATACGACAAACGTGACGATTTCGGCTTTCCCATTGTAATTATTTTTACATTTAAGTAATAAACTCCTACAATTACCTGCATATGGAGTTTATATTTCACAAATGATCCGATATGCCAGGGCGTGTTAAACACGTGACCATTTCATATACAGAGGTAAACTACTTATTGACAAATTATTGACACAGGGATATCGAAAACCGCGTTTAATGTCAACGTTCCGCAAACTTTACGGTCGGTATAATAGTCTTGCTAGCGATTACTCTGTTTCATGAAGAGAAATGTTTAGTCACTTGTTCGATGGCGGTTGTTGAGACGTCTGTACCAATCGTGACGAGGATTCGTTCCTCACGTATTTCATTTTGATTTGAATGTGGACTCATGGCGGGTGTGAACGATCGACAGGGGATACTTACTCCTTCATGGCACCTGATCCCACCCCTTGATTTCAAGAGGTCTGTGTTTGTCCATTTTGTTTTACCAGCTTTGTTCCTATATCCTGGACATTCTAAAGATTTATACTTTGGTATCTGATATTTTATCTGATAGTGACAATTGTAGCTTATCGTATGGTAAAAATTCAATATAAATGGGATGCAGATGTCGAATATCACAATAAAGAACTCACTGAAATGAAATAAAATCAGAGCTTGGATGTAAGTATGTGGCATCTGGACGTCGCTGGATAACGGTCAATAAATAAACAATCTTATAAAACATTGATGCATTTACTTTGTCCGTCTCGTCATGCAAAAATTACATTATGATAAATTGAAATTTATGTTCAAATTTCCTCATCTGATATTTGCAACAATTAAAATATCCGCCATACTATGCATTTTTACAATTCACAAATCCATAATACGCTTTTTCGTCATAAAAACGGTATAATACTGTTCAACAAAACTAACAGTTTCGACAGTTTCTGTTTAAGTTACGTAAAGTAAAGTCTTTACTAATAAACAAAACGTATTTAGAACGCTGTATGCGTACTAAATTTTGTGGTATCTTTATTTTGGTGCATCTTACCAAGTCATAAGTGATGTTGTTTGTTATAAGAATCAAAACAATATGAGGCGGAAATTGGTGAGTCGGTCACCGCATTAACTACAGAATTTGAGATCAACGGGTAAGGAAATGCTTTGAATTGCTAAATCTTCAGTTGCTGTGTACCAAATTTGAGGATGATTGAAAGTGGAAGTCTAAAAATGGCAAATAATGAAATACCAAATTACAAGGAAAAGGAGACGTCAAAAGCATAAAACGGGGTATTCGGACAAAATTCATTAAAAATGTATTTTATATATCTAGACGACACAACCTCTCACGAGTTCAGATTTACCAAGTGTGGTTGTCAAAACATATGTCTGCGGTCCTCGGAGACATTCTTGGTAAATATAACACACATAATACCGATGTTTTTATAAACAATTTGGATCAAAATAAATGCTCAAGACGGTCATTTCTATTAATTAATTAGACTTCATCTGTTCATCTTCTAACCCTAACCCTGAATTTAATTCAAAATAGATGTAGAGTTCCGAACAAAAAGTGGTATTATAGAAGGTCAAAAATATCCTGGCCAAGTGATGATGGTACAAAAAACTTGAGATTAAATTTAAATATCTAGTGATTGGCTATCAGGATACTTATTTCGTCAAACACCACTCTGATTCTACACATAAATATACTGAAGTTGATATAAAAAACATGCTGGAATTTCTAATAGACAATATATTTGTAATGTTCGGAAACGTGGTCTTTCAACAAACTGTCGGCATTCCTATGGGAACCAATTGTGCTCCTTTATTTTCCGACCTCTTCCTTTATTCATACGAAGCAGGCTTCATTCAGAAACTGCTGAATCAAAAGAAGAAAAAGTTAGCGGTGTCCTTTAATTTAACATTTAGATATATCGACGACGTTTTGTCAATTAATAATGACAGTTTTCAAACATATGTCAATGCGATATATCCCAGCGAACTAGAAATTAAAGATACAACAGAATCAAGCACACACGCTTCATACTTAGACATTTTACTTAATATAAACACAGACGGGAAATTAGCAACTAAGCTATACGATAAACGCGACGGTTTCGGCTTTCCCATCGTAAATTTTCCACATTTAAGTAGTAATATCCCTCAGTCACCCGCATATGGAGTTTATATTTCACAAATGATCCGATATGCCAGGGCGTGCACAAAATATAAAGATTTCATATACAGAGGTAAACTACTCACTGACAAATTATTGACACAGGGATATCGAAAACCGCGTTTAATGTCAACGTTCCGCAAATTTTACGGTCGGTATAATAGTCTTGTTTGCGACTACTCTGTTTACTAAGTGAAATGTTGATTTGCCTTTTCGTTGGCGGTTGTTGAGACGTCTGTACCATTTGTGACGAGGATACACTCCTCACGTGTTTCATTGGACTTGACTGTGGACTCACGGCGGGTGTGACCGGTCCACAGGGGATGCTTACTCCTCCATGGCACCTGATCCCACCTCTTGGTTTCCAGAGGTCCGTGTTTGTCCATTTTTACCGGATTTGTATCTATGTCCTGGACATTCTATTGATTTATACTTTGGTATCTGAAATTTTTTATATTTTATGACGGAAATGAAGACTTCATAGTTTAAATAAATTAATTACTCACCCTTCGGTCTATATTAGTCATTATATATTTAGGAAAGACCACAACGACATAAATAAGCAACAAAACTAAAAACTTCAACTGTAAAGATAATGATAATGTGAGGGAAATTGAACTGCGTGCTTTCAGGTAAATGTAAAAAGCAACACATAGTCTATTGCTTCAATATAGATCTACACCTCTTACCCACCAATTAGGCAGTGAAGTGCTTTATTCCAGTCTCTTCATATTTAGATTTTTTTTTAATATAAAAAACTGAATTATTGATACATGTATCAAGAAATACAAGTTTTGTAAAAAATAAATAAATTTTTTTATATAAAAATCGTAAAATGTCGATTTGTTGACATAATAATTGAAAAAAAATATCAAAAATAAACCCTGGATTCTATTGTTTCAAGTTTATCATAATACCATAGATTGGTCATATCTTATGCAAGTAATGAATTTGAATTTTTATATCAAAACAAAGTCTATTTTAAGATATAAAATACGAATTAATGATACCAAATTCATTGATATCAAACATCTTTTTCTATTTTGACATCAATAAAACTCCATTTTTATATCAAGAACTTGAGTTCTTGATATCAAATTTCGACCTTTGGATGTCAGAAAGTTAATTTTTCATATAAAAATTTATTTACTAATATAAAAAAAATATTTCCTGATATAAAGAAATTGGGAAAAAATCATCGGCGTTCCATTACCACCGATCGTATAATTTATATTCTGCCGCAAACCAGAAATAAAATTTGGCGTCTGGTTTGTGTTGTAGCAATTTAGAATATAATTTCAAAGCACAAAAGCGGCAAGTATCATAAAATTTTATAGATATAATACTGAAAATTAGTCATAAACATATTTACTACAACTTCCTAAGATTTATAGACTTTAAATAGATTAATAAAGTGTAATTACTTAGTAGAGCCAGAACAAATCTTGTAGTTTGACCTCTTCAATGTCAAACGCATTCATTTTTTAGGTTCAGACAAAGCAATCAGCGGAATAAATGCCATATTGCCACTCATAAAAAACAAATATCAAGTTAATTTCTTCTGGGGGAATTATCAGGAACACAGCAGTTATATTTCAACTAGTTAAGAGTATATTACACCAAAGTAAAATGGATAATTTCTTTTATCTACTCTCACAAACTTTTTAGTCAAAGAAGTGCGCTTTGATACTACAAATACTGAGACTGGTTGAATCACATTTTAAAGTTATCAAGTTGCCAGACATGATGGATATATAAAACTTTACATTTTATTGGTATTTTAGGGTCATCGTAATTGACTATGTCAAACCCATTCACTCAAACCCATATGTGAACACAAAATCCATTTACATTTTCTTCACTTTTTGCAGTTGATCAAATTCAGGCGAATATCTTATAATCGTAAACAATGTTGTTGAAGCATTTCATGATTTTACGCATCTTAAGTACAAACATATTTTGATTCGAGATTGTAGTAGACACACTCGAATATAAACTTGAATACCTAGCAATCCGTAATTACTAAATCAATGAAATACTCACGTCTTCATTTTTACTTGTTTACAAATACTCGGTTTTGTTTCATCCTTGATATCACGCCGGTAATTGGAACAAGGTGTTATTAAACAGCTTGCTAAGACATTAAAATACCACTTTCCAATCATAGAAGATATTACATACAACATGTTCCAACTCAATATGCGACATCTGTGATATATGTGTGAAGCATATGTGCTGATGGAGATGCTTAACACTGTCATAATAAACACGAAGGTTGTTACGTATGCTGACATCAAACCTAATATCATATGATATCTAGACACTTGCTAATATAATGTCAAACCTAGTATCATGTGATATATAGACCCTTAGTGATATGTCAAACCTATCATCATGTATCTAGACCCTTGGTCATATAATGTCAAACCTAGTATCATGTGATATCTAGACCCTTGGTGATATCAAACCTAGTATCATGTGGTATCTAGATTCTTGGTGATATGTCAAACCTAGTATCATGTGATATTTAGATCCTTGGTGATATAATGTCAAACCTATCATCATGTGATAATATAAACACAGACGGGAAATTAGCAACTAAGCTATACGATAAACGCGACGATTTCGGCTTTCCTATCGTAAATTTTCCACATTTAAGTAGTAATATCCCTCAGTCACCTGCATATGGAGTTTATATTTCACAAATGATCCGATATGCCAGGGCGTCCACAACATATGAAGATTTCATATACAGAGGTAAACTACTCACTGACAAATTATTGACACAGGGATATCGAAAACCGCGTTTAATGTCAACGTTCCGCAAATTTTACGGTCGGTATAATAGTCTTGTTTGCGACTACTCTGTTTCACTAAGTGAAATGTTGAGTTGCCTTTTCGTTGGCGGTTGTTGAGACGTCTGTACCATTTGTGACGAGGATACACTCTTCACGTGTTTCATTGGACTTGACTGTGGACTCACGGCGGGTGTGACCGGTCGACAGGGGATTCTTACTCCTCCATGGCACCTGATCCCACCTCTTGGTTTCCAGAGGTCCGTGTTTGTCCATTTTTACCGGATTTGTATCTGTGTCCTGGACATTCTATTGATTAATACTTTGGTATCTGAAGTTTTTATATCTAGACCCTTGGTGATATAATATCAAAACCAGTATCATATGATAAATAGACCTTTTGTGTTGTCAACCCTAGTATCTTGTCACATCTAGACCCTTGGTGATGTCAGACCTAATTTCATGTGATATCTAGACCCTTGGTGATATCTCAAACCTATCATCATATGATATCTAGACCAGTGAGTTTTTATTGTTGTTTAACGTCCCACTCAAGAATATTTCACTCA
Organism: Atrina japonica; assembly: GCA_030159075.1. Lineage (NCBI taxonomy): Eukaryota > Metazoa > Mollusca > Bivalvia > Pterioida > Pinnidae > Atrina > Atrina japonica. The sequence goes on along the minus strand of BROG01000998.1, from coordinate 73,017 downwards.
TATGGAGACGTCACCAAATGCCGGTGAAGGACTTCAAGTTTTGGCCTATGCTCGGCACTTACAGCCATTGAGCAGTGAGGGTTCTTTAACGTGCCGACACCTACTGTGACACGAGACCTCGGGTTTCACTGTCCCATCCGAAAAACAGGAAACCATCCTGTCGCCGGCTGGACTCGAACTCACGATCAAGAGTCGAGCACGCTACTGACTGAGCCAGGCCGACTCAAACCCTTGGTGATGTCAAACCTATCATCATGTGATATCTAGACCCTAGTATAATGTGATATCTAGACCCTTGGTGATATAATGTTAAACCTAGTATCATGTGATATCTAGACTCTTGGTAATATAATGTCATCACTGAAGAATAGTAACAATTCAATGTTACTTTAAAGTAAATAAATTACATTGTTCTTTTGACGTTAAATTTAGTGTTCCGAATCTAATTTTGCACTTTTATAGATATAAGAAGTAAGACTTTTTGTTTGTCAATTAACATTTGTCAAACTAGGAACAAAGTTATAAAGTAAAATCTAACCATTTTATTTAAATTTCTAAGATGATTAAACAACAGAAAAGAATGTAAAGCGTAGATTTTTATCAGTCTTAAGTGTTTCCTTTAGATATGATATGAATGCGTTTTTAAGACAATATTTAAATGTGATTTATGGACAAAGGGTATACTTTTGCGAGAAAACATTATTCATATTTTATTCCTATAGTGAGATTCTGATTTATGTAGTATGGGCGTATATGATTGTATCTTGATTGGAAAGTGTTCGCATTTAGTATATTTTGGAGGAAACCATACGTCAAAATATGGGGTTAAAATGTCACTATTTATAAAAGTACAACTATGCAACATTTGATTTGAAATCTCTAAATGTGTGTATGAAATTTATATTCTATGAAATCGGATATGACAAAACGTCTTATTACGTCCAATGTTTTATCATATTTTATCATACGAAAAATGCTTTATCTCTGATTCTGAAAATTTTCAATCATTTGGTATACTTTCGTTTCCAATCAAAAGTAAACACCTGTACGAGGAAACAAGTTCAGTTTTACCTCGAGCTTAAATGTCAAACTATCACTGATAATTCCAATAAAATTTAATGTCCTCCAAAGGGAAGTATCAGTATGCAAAAAAAACAAAAAAAACAGAAAAACACTCCAATTTCCCAAATTTTCCGCCACTTGGCCTTTATCAAGTGTAAGACGACAATATTGTCGTCTTTCACTTGATAAAGGCCAAGTGGCCGAAATTTTGTTGAATATCTTTATTCAAAAGCCCATATAAACTAGTTAAAAATATATAATGTATCGAAAGCTCACAGACACAAGGATTGGGCTACGAAATACTATAAACATTGAAAAATAAGAACAGAACAATAGAAAAACCAGTTTAACTGGCTTAGTAAGATCTAGTTTCAATTATATTTGTCACAGAAAATATGATGATAAAGTGTTAGAATCAACATAAATTATCATGATTTTTAACAAAGTCATTTGAAAACAAATTTTAAAGACAATAAGATATAAAAAATTTCAGATACCAAAGTATAAATCAATAGAATGTCCAGGACATAGATACAAATCCGGTAAAAATGGACAAACATGGACCTCTGGAAACCAAGAGGTGGGATCAGGTGTCATGGAGGAGTAAGCATCCCCTGTCGACCGGTCACACCCGCCGTGAGTCCACAGTCAGGTCCATTGAAACACGTGAGGAGAGAATCATCGTCACAATTGGTACACACCTCTCAACAACCGCCAACGAAAAGGCAAATCAACATTTCACTTAGTGAAACAGAGTAGTCGCAAACAAGACTATTATACCAACCGTAAAATTTGCGGAACGTTGACATTAAACGCAGTTTTCGATATCCCTGTGTCAATAATTTGTCAGTGAGTAGTTTACCTCTGTATATGAAATCTTCATATGTTGTACACGCCCTGGCATATCGGATCATTTGTGAAATATTTGTATGAAAATTGTCATTATTAATTGACAAAACGTCGTCGATATATCTAAATGTCAAATTAAAGGACACCGCTAACTTTTTCTTCTTTTGATTAAGCAGTTTCTGAATGAAGTCTGCTTCGTATGAATAAAGGAACAGGTCGGACAATAAAGGAGCACAATTGGTTCCCATAGGAATGCCGACAGTTTGTTGAAAGACCATGTCTCCGAACATTACAAATATATTGTTTATTAGAAATTCCAGCCTGTTTTTATATCAACTTCAGTGTATTTATGTGTAGAATGAGAGTGGTGTTTGACGAAATAAGTATCCTGATAGCCAATCACTAGATATTTAAATTTTCGGGTACCACCTTCAGTGAAAAAACAGTTATCTATGATGCTGAAAAGTTTTTCTTTTAATATTTTATGTGGAATAGTAGTGTAAAGAGTAGAGAAGTCATAAGTTTTGATACTGTGAATTCGACAAAAATTGTGTGCCTTCAAATTTTCTAAAAGCTGTTAAGAATTTTTAAGTATCCACATCTGACTTACACCGCTTCTGGAATAAGCAACTCTACAGTTTTGTTGAAGTTTCTCCTTAACGGCTGTCAATATCTTGGTAAGGAGTAAAGATAAAGGTTTGGTAGAACATTTGCTGGATCCACCTATGTATCTTTGCTCATATGGGGTTTTATGAAGTTTAGGTATCCAATATAAATGTGGTAACTCGAAATCGGTATCCGTTGTAGGTATATCAAATGAGCGTAATACGGACACGTGATTTTGAAGGATATCGTCCTTTGAAAGTGAGCTACGTGTGTATGTAGGATTTCCAGAAATCGTATTAAACCCATGTTCTTCTAATAAACAATTATAGTAATGTGCCTTACAAATGAAAACTTTATTATTTGAGGCTTTGTCTGCTGGTACCAGTACATATTGGTCATGTAATCTACCTAGTTCAGTTACTACTTCTGGATCATTAAATACAGAGGGATAACGTGTTTTCATAGTCCCTTTAAGTTTTCGAATACGAGATTTTATCAACCATCGTATGGCTTTCAGCCATTCAGACAAAGTGTCTGGTTCTACGTCTTCATGTTTGGACCATCGTCTGGCATAATCTTCGACAGAATCCATAACTGAACTAAAGAATGATCCGTGAACAGTAGGGTTATCTACTCCAATATGGGTACAACATTTGATTTGCAAAAAACTGGAACCTAAGATTGTTTTCTAATCTGTAATCTGATAAAAGTGATAGTTTACAGTTTATGTTAGACAGATATATAAATAAGTAAATATCGAAAAACCTTTTGTTTATCACTAATACTTCCAAAACCTGGTATTCTATCTGGCTAAGACATAATAAAAACTTCCAAATGCTTTTTTATTTGTACAGAGAAAATTGGATTTCCATAGAATAATATTGATAGCACTCTCTCGTCTTTGTTGTTGGTAATTCGATTTATGTCACAAATATCAAACTCTTACATAATGAAGAGCTCAATCAACACATTTCAAGTTATCCAGTGGATAAAAAATATTGAGCATCGTCAGACAAGACTAGAAAATCCATCGAGAAGTTCTAGCTTGACTTCGATATTTGACAAGTGCACAATTTACCTAGCAATTTATTTTTCATTTCCATACGGAAATGGAAAGAGTTTTCAAAACATGCCCGATTAATTCAATATTTTCCTCAGACAGTAACACGCATTATGGAAACAATATAGAAATAAAACAACTCCGGGTGTTTTCTTTTTCGTAAAATCATTTGGTTTGAATGTTGTTTTACACCAAACTTAATATAAAATCTCAGATATCAAAGTATAAATCTTCAGGATGTTCAGGATACATACCGGTATATAAATATGGTAATATTGGACAAACACGGACCTCTGGAAATCCAGATGTGGTATCAGGTGCCATGGAGAAGTAAGCATCCCCTATTAACCGGTAACACCCGCCATGATTCCTCAGTCAAATCCAAATGAAATAAGTGAAGATCAAATCCTTGTTATAATTATTAGACGACTGAACAACTCCTATCGACCAGGTAAAGCGAAGATTTCACTCAGAGTAATAGCAAAGAAGGATACTATGCCGACTGTAAAACTTGGGAATGTTGGCACAAAACTTGATTTTCAATGTCCCTGAATCAGTAACTTGTCTTTACGTAGTTTACCTCCGTTTTATGAAATGTTCATATACTGAACAAGCACTGGCATATCTGATCATTTGTGAGATATAAACATATACAGGTGATTGTGGGATATCATTACTTAATTGTGGAAATGTGGGAAATTCGAAATCATATTGTTTGTTCGATAGTCTGGTTGTTAATTCCCTGTATGTGTGGATAGTATGTAAAATGTACATGTAGGAAGCGTGTGGCCTTGATTCTGATGTGTCTTAAATTTCTAGTTTGTTGGAATATATCACATTTATATATAAACGATCAACAAGAATTCTTTTGCACTAGCGCTTTCACTTGTATTCAGATCTTCAGGGGCATTCAAAATGAGTACAACGATCAATGACGTCACGTAGTAAGTGATTAGTGACATAAACAGTAACAATGATCATTACTTGAACCAGCGACTTAGAAAAGGGGCCTCAGGACAATACAAGGGAAAACTGTAATTTTGTTTTTAGAATCTTGAAGATGCACATGTGAATTTCAAAGACACAATATGATAATGATCACTATTAAGAAAAACTCTTTTTGTTTCGGGTGTGAAAAATCTGCTAATTTGAGAAATACTATGTCAGACAGAATTTGTTTTCTTGCATCTCATTGGCTATATCCTAAGGACTCTTTTCTCAGCCACTGGCTCTGGTCTTGAAACGTTATGAAGACGAAACTACTATAGTGCGAATGTGCACTTCATGCTGCCCAGACTTTTTCCCATGATCCATTGCATATATATTCAATGCTATTTAAAAAAAAATGAAAAACAATCCTTAACTATACAAATGTACATGTATTTACATAATTATTTACCCATGTGTTATGTATTTAAACTATCAAGAATGTGTAACTATATTAAATATTAAAAAATACCAAACTGCAAGTACAGTAAGTTACCAAGTGAACAAAATATTCATGTACCACGTGATATCCGATAACATTTGTGCGGGACTATTGTTTCTATTGGTGATGGAACGTAACTCTGCATAATTTTCCCGCTGAAATGACGTAAGCGCGGTATATTGTCTTCTAACGTTATTCCATCATCCATAGAAACAATAGTCCCGCAGAAACGTTATCGGGTATCACGTGGTACATTAATTAGTTCTATTGCTAGAAATTCTAAGTTTGTCGACTTTAAGGTTGTAATTGACATTGATTCATTTGTCATGTTTTAAGAAATTGAATATAAGTACATTCTATACACGCGTTGCTGAAAATAATCAAGGGAGCCAGGCTGAAACATTTTGTTGATTTTCTTTCTGTTGCTCTGTAAATGACAGAGTCAGGAATTAAAGTAATTGACAGTTTTGAAGTGCAATCAAACACCACTGTGTACAATTCCCTAGTGACGACGAGAACAGTACACACTATTTTAAAGTGCAAATGAAATTTTTCTCATGTATGCAGTTTACAGAATTACATTAAGAGGCATATGAAAAAAAGAAAAACGGCAATTCTGCATCATGCCTTCCTACTCACCGATAATATATATAATGAAAATAAAATGCTGATTTGTTTATTTCCTGTTGGGACAAGAATGTCCACTTAAATACACGTGCATGTGTCTTATTCCAAAAACATGTCATTTTTGCAACTTTAATTGATCTAAGCCCTTGAGCAACTACTCAATGGAGTCGTAATAAAGCATAAAGACCATACTGTTAGCAGTCGCATTTGGATGATGTTTTTCTAGAAAAATATCGTAAAGATCGTATGTTATATGGTTGGATTACATCTTATTTACTTCTGCATTAGGATATTCATTAGAATAATTTATAGTATAAGCGATTACTGTCTCTACAAAATTTCCTTTACCATACACAATATTCATCAAAGCATAACAACACATTTTTTCCACCCACATATTGCAGTTAAAGGACAACTTTATATATACAATAATTATCATAATTATTAGTGTTATCATCATACAGTGTAGAAAATAGTCAACACAGTTTTTACTCTTTCTCAGAGTTTACATACTGGAAACTCACACTAAGTAAGCAAAAGGTCTCTTTGACCATTGCAGGGTTTTGAAGGCTGTGATCTTTTTAATTCCACAATATGTAAGAATTTCTAACTTAAGAATTATATCAAATTGGTCAACAAATGATGCCATGATTTTGCCCTTTCAAATAAATACAAAGTTTCATGAAGTTTAGATAGTTATAGCTAGTAACAATTGTCATATTTGAAGTTTGGCTTCCAAAATAATTTTAACACTATGTGCAAACAGATTTTAAAATGTAAATGATGTGAAATGAGTGGTCCACATGAGAATAACAAATATACATATTGTTTTTCTGTGAAGTTGTCTTCATTTGGATAGTGTACTTAACCACACTTCTTAGCCTTTATAATTCAACTAATGGAGTTTATTTTGTGTTCAGAACAAGATGACATGTTATTGCAATTAAAACTCAATATTATTCCGAGTTGAGTGAAGAATTTTGCTGTTAGCTAAAGCTTCAGAGAAGCTTGAAAGTTATCACTGATCATTAATCACTGAAATGCACAATATCAGTGGCAAATTAATAGCCAGGAACAACAACCTGCAACGAAATTAATTTCAGCTATTCTTTTTCCTTTAAAATTTCCTTCACAAAATTTTTAGTTTAAGATCATTTTACAGAACACAGCAAAATATGATTTTAACAATGTTTAATGTCAAACAAGTTCGCCACAATTAGAAATCGTAATTTTCTGTGATGGTTTTCCGGATTTTGTCCCACAAGCCTACAAAGGAAAATTATAATTGTTATCAAATTAAAGTATAAATACAGTTTCAAGAACCTACCAACTCTAATCAAGGTTATATGTATAACATAGCTCGTTATATCATATGATCTGTGTGTTATGCAGCTTCATAACAGATTACATAAATATTTTATATGTATCACGTATAATAAAGTCTAGTGGTCATTTCATTGGCTAGCACACAGCAAACTGAACTACTTTTATTCACTATGTATGCAGACTTCATTCATCTGAAGGTTGGCAATGACATCATTTCATTCATCTGAAGGTTGGCGATGACATCACTTGGTGTTTGTGATGTTACTTGAACTGAATGGGGACAATTGAATAAAACATGTTGTGTAGATGATTTAAAATTGTGTTGAATTCAATTTGGCAATTTTGCTAATTTTAACATCAGATAAAGTATGCTTAGATGTAAATAATAATTTAAAATGTAAGCTAAATGTATGTATTGAAATATAAGCAAGATTTACAATATTTTTTGTGCAAGCATTTTACCTTTTTGGAACAATTTGGTCAACTCGACAGAAAGGAGAATATAGATTCTCTTCCCCAGTCATCAGAGAATGCTGTTTATATTGCATATGATTGATCATATGATAAAATGAATCTGACATGAGTTTTCATTCATATTACATTTATAATACTTGTAATGAATTTTCCATTTTTCACTCGCCAGAGGGGGCCTCCGTGGCCGAGTGGTTAGAGCATTGCGCTTTAAATCAAAAGGCCTCTCATCTCTGGTTCGAATCCCGCTAGGGTCATTTCGAATTAAGTGGGAAAGTTTGCCAGTTTTCTTGCGGAAGGTCAGTGGTCTTTACCCAGGTAACCGGGGTTTCTCCTCCACCAATAAAAACTGGACGCCATCATATGACTGAAAGATTGTTGAGTATGGCGTAAAACAAAAAAATCAAATCAAATCAAATCACTTGCCAGAGTCTTGCGAAATGAAAACTTCCAAAACTTGTATCACTAATGTGATATGAATGAAAACTCCTGACAGATCTGATATATATGTCAATTCAAGGTTATATATTGATAACAAAATTACATGAAAAAAAATCACACTTCAAAGTCTTTGATGACATCAAAACAATTCAATGTTACCGATTGTGATGAAAATTTATTCCTCACTGATTTCATTTGAATTTGAATGTGGACTTGTAGCAGGCGTGAGGTCAATAGAGGATGCTTACTCCTTCATGGCACCTGATCCCACCTCTGGATTTTCAGAGTTCCGTGTTTGTCTAATGCTTACCAGATTTGTATAGCATCTTTCAAACTTCCTAACAATTTCAGTTTAAAGTAGGGCAAAGTTGTTTCTTACCTCCATTTTACGAACAACATCTAAGCCTTCAATGACTTTACCGAAGACAACATGCTTTCCATCTAACCTGTAAAGAGTTTCATAATTACAAATAAATAATTATACACTGGATATCTGTTGACTTATTGTCCAGTAATACAAACTCAGATATAGTTTTAGATACACTAATAGATCATCTCTCATCGCAACCTGGTTAATCCTGGGAATGCTAATATAACATCTCTCATCTCAACCTGGTTAATCCTGTGAATTCTAATATAACATCTCTCATCTCTACCTGGTTACTCCTCTCTCATCGCAACCTGGTTAATCCTGTGAACACTAATATAACATCTCTCATCTTAACCTGGTTAATCCTGTGAATTCTAATATAACATCTCTCATCTTAACCTGGTTAATCCTGTGAACACTAATATAACATCTCTCATCTCTACCTGGTTAATCCTGTGAATTCTAATATAACATCTCTCATCTCTACCTGGTTAATCCTGTGAATTCTAATATAACATCTCTCATCTCTACCTGGTTAATCCTGTGAATTCTAATATAACATCTCTCATCTCTACCTGGTTAATCCTGTGAACGCTAGTATAACATCTCTCATCGCAACCTGGTTAATCCTGGGAACGCCAATATAACATCTCTCATCGCAACCTGGTTAATCCTGGGAACGCTAATATAACATCTCTCATCTCAACCTGGTTAATCCTGTTAACCCTACAGACCATGATAGCAGGTCTTAAGCCATAGAAAAGAGTGTACTACTCAGATATTTGGAGGTGAAAGGGTTGATAAATATTATGAACAATACCAGTGATGTCAATAAGAATTCATCAGTTGAGCTCGAATTCGATTATGAAACATTCCGAAAGAAAAAGAGGTATCATACAAGGCCAAATTATAAATCTAAAAAGGAATACCTTTACAAAATTAATGCAGTTTAATAAGGTATGTACAAAATAACAGCCAGTTTACATATTATCAAATTATTAATAATTTACTCTTAAAACTACTTGACACCTTTTTATTGATAATATTTGACATTTTGACTTACCAATCTGTTTTCTCTGTGCAAATGAAAAATTGTGAACCATTTGTATTAGCACCCGAGTTTGCCATGGACAATATACCTAAAAAAAAAGGTCAGAGTCATAATAATTTACAGATTTGGGTGTTTGTTGTCTGACATGTAATAGAGTAAAACTAAAATTAATGAGTAGTAGACAACTAATCTTAAATAAACATTTATTAATTTTTTTTTTATAACAAGAGGCCCGATGGACCTTATCAGTCACCTGAATAAAACATGATTACAGTGAGAATAACTGACCAATGGTTCATGATTTTTTTTACAACAGGTACAAAATTATGGTCCCTTTTTAAACATTATTTATTTTACAACAATTGACAAACAAGGTAAAGCAACTGATATAAATATCTCTCGTTGGCTCCGATGTTCACGTGCGGGGGTGATTAGTTGTGAGAGGAAACCAGAATGCCCAGAGAAAATCCATGTGTTAGCTACCGCGATACCATTTCACATACTCCCCTGTCAAATCAAAGGATCAAACTTGTGTTGCATTGGTGAGAAGCGAGTGTGCTAACCACTGCGCTACCTGGACACCCTAGTATGAAGGAAATTTTATCATTGTTCCTTTAGAATTTTGATCCATTTTGAAGCCCCTACGAGTACTAGGATCTTTTCCTTCACAAACTTGAAGCATATTATAATCTGTTTGGTTAATGCATATAAAATTTTAGAATCATTAATCATTAATGGTTCATGAGAATATCTTTAAAGATCACCAAATGTAAACAAATTCAGAAAACATATTATCTGTTTACTTAGGTTCATGTGCCCTTGACATTTGACCTCGAGGAAATTCCTAACAACTTTCTCTCATATATTTTGTATACAAAAAGTCTATCTATTGAGTTATTAAGCCATTTGTATAAAACTGTAACCTAGGTTATTGAAGTGCTCCTAAAGGCTCATTTATGGACAGATTTTTGGTCCACAAACTTTGTAGATATTGACTAATGTGACCTTTTGTTCATGTGAAGAGGATTTTTAAAGATGTACCAAATTTAGCCCTTTTTGGGGCCTGAATGGGTCATAACCCCTTTTCATTCTTATATGGAGATACATCCTGAAAAGTTTGGTTGAAATAAGCACATTGGTTCTTGAAAAGAAGTCAAAAATGTCTAAAGTTTTTAAACAACAGAATATACACAATATCAGACAAAACACAATAGCAAATATTCACCAGAGCCTTTGGCTCAGGTGACCAAAAAATATGGAATTTTTTTTTTTTTTTTTTATTTTGTTCAGTAGTGTATAAAGCCAATTATAAAGATATTGATTGTCTTTGTGTGATCAACACCAGTGACCTTAAGTTGGTACTACATTTCATTAGAGCCTGCCTGACTCAGTCCGCAGCATGCTCGACTCCTGATCCTGAGGTCGTGAGTTCAAGACCAGCCCGCGGCAGGTTGGATTCCTATACTTCAGATGAGACATTAAAAATAGAGGTTTTGTGTCACAGTAGGTGTCAGCACGTTAAAGAACCCTCACTGCTCAATGGCCGCAAGTGCAGAGCACGGGCCAAAATTTGAAGCCCTTCACCAGCATTTGGTGATGTTTCCATATGAGTGAAATATTCTTGAGTGGGACGTTAAACAACAATAAACAAACATTTCATTAAGTCCTACCCAACAGTGAAAAATATAAGGTAATGATGGAGTATTTTACTATTCATCACCAACTTTATCAGTTAGGATAATTCAACCATACTTGTCACCTCTTTGTATTTTGTATTTTATATGAAAATTGTCCTATACTTTTATTAGTAACAGCACCTAACACACATTGTAAGCTCCTTATAAACTATATAAACCTGATGCAGGAAATATAACACACACAGAAATCCATCTGATAATCTGAAAAAGAGCACTCTTAAGGTCTCTACATTATATTTAGGGGTACCTTTTAAATTTTTACAAGCCACAACAAAAGACTCTAACCAGCAATGAAATAAAAGGAAATAAAATTGAAATTACAACAATCAAGTGCACATGATACAAATGAAAACATTTGTGTGGTTCTATATTTATTACAAGCTTCTTTTTAGTTAGTTATGTACACAGATTGAAAAGGGAATTAGCTGTGTATACCAAAAACAATTATTTCTATTTTTCTACTTTTACTACTTGTACTTGATGTACAATAACAAATAAGAGCTATACACAGGCATAAACAAATCTGATATTTCTATACTTTTGAAAAATTAAGGTCCGGTCCAGTGTGGTATTCATATACAAATAGTAAGGCTGAGTTTATCAATTGCAAGTGAAAAGGTGCCTAACCTGAGTTTCTCGAACAATTTTCACAAAATATATAGGAATATAAGAATTTTTATGCCTCAGTGTATATCTCTTTTTTGTTATTGTATGTCAATGTAAGTAGTAAAAAAGGGGAACAAAATGTTTGGAAAAACACCACTTTTGCTGTGAGGGTGTGTGCCATTTCAGTTTGACCATGCTGTGTTTCTTTGTTTTTTAATTGTCCATCTCCATATACTTTTGGTCTTCCTCTTGTACGTTTTCCTTGGGGTGCCACCCAAGTGTTGTTTCATGGTCATTAATTTCTTCCCCCCTAGGATTGTGTCCTAGCCAGCTACATCTTCTCCTCCTAACCTCACAGCTAATATTATTCACTCCTGATATTTCCATTACTCATTCATGCATGATTCTTTATTCACACCTTATTCTTTATATTCTCAAATGGAGAAACAGGCAAATGAAAAAACAAAATTGGGCAAACTGGCAAATGTGCAAACAGACAGAAGAATAAACAGACAAATGGTTAAACAGACAAAGGAACAGACCTTTAACAAGGTCAGCTTGACATTCCTGTTAAGATATTTGCCATGCATTTGGGACATTTGTGTTTTAGAAACACGTTGTTGCTTTACAAAGTTCAATATTTATATTTTTGTTTTGTTTTACACTGCCTTTAGAGATAATATGAGAAAATAACTCAGTAAATAGTGATTGTTTTGCTTAAATACCTAAATAGAGTTACTGAACAGTGGTCATATTTTGCCGCCTAGCTGACATGATTTTTGCAATGTTCAACGCTTGGTTACACAATTAATAGTTTGTGTTATGTGACAGTGTATTGTCTAGCCAGGTTCTAACAGGTAGTAGACAAGTCTATGTAGCACACTATTTCATAAGAAAGATGTATACATACAAATTTAGCACCTGATATTATAATATGTTTGTGTAATCATACAGTTATAATGCAGAGTTCAATGTGCTGTATTGCTGAACAGTTGGTTACAGAAATTCTGCCAGGTACTATTTTTCTAAAAGGAATTTCATTCATCCAAAATATTTGATGATGTTGTTAGAAGAGGAATGATTCTTAAAGGTGAGGGTTCTTTAACGTGCTGACATCTACCGCCACATTGGACCTCAATTTTTACTTTCTAATCCAAAGGACAGGAAACCAATCTGCCTCTGGCTGCACTCGAACTCACGACCCCATCACGTCGTGGGGTGAACTACTTACTTATGCCAGGAAACAGGTTTGTCATCTACGTCTGTTGGGCCCGTAGACCTTGGGTGCACTGCGGTTTGCTAATTGTGGGTCCTGTCATCTGTATGTGACTTTGGCCAGCGGGCAAGTCTATTCCAATGTCTGGGGCGTGCCTTTGGTGGTTGGCAGGGTTGGCCCGGTCGGTGTGGTTGCTGCTGGTGCATGTTGCGGCACCTGGTCTGGTTGCCCAGAGGTGGGGAGTGGGGGAACGGGGGAGTGGGGTGCGGCGGGAGGGGGGGAATGGGAGGGGGGCAAATATGGGGGGGACTGGGGGCCACGGGGGGTGGGGTGCGGCGGGCGGGGGGCGTACTGGGAGGGGGGCACTTGGGGGGGCCTGGGGGGCCAGGGGGAGGGGGGATGCGGGGCGGGGGGGGCACTGGGAGGGCGTGACAATGCAGCGTGTGGGCGTGGGGGCAGGGGAGGGGGGTGTGGGGAGGGTGGGACCTGGAGTGGTGACAACCGAGGGGGGAGTAGGGGACAGGGGGACGACAACGATCAGAAGGTATGAGAAGTAAGAAGAAGGGCCACAACGAGTCACAGAGAAATAAGAAAGAGACGGAAAAATACAAAGTCAACAGTAACAACAAGAGAGAGAAGACAGAAAACGGGCACGACCAGGGCGTAACGTGGACGAAGGGAACACGGAAAGCACAGAAACAAGAAAGGGAAGCACAAGGGAAGAGGACACAGACGCGTAAAACACGACGAGACGAAACCATAAGGAGAACAAGTCATAAAGAAGGGGAACGCAGAAAGCGAACACGAGAATTAGAGAAGAGAAGAGAACACGAAAAGTACAAGTAGAACGACAGGGTACGAAAGAGCAGGAAGCACAAGCTCGCCAAGAAAGACGAGGCGGCAACAAGAAAAGAAACAGACAAAAGGGACCAGAAAGACGAGAGAGACCTCAAAAGAGGAGAAGGTCGAGAGAAAGATAAGGAGTTAAGAGAACGGGATAGTGAGCAAAGTGCGAACACAGAACAAACAAGCGTGGGAGAACGAAGAAACAGAGTAAAAACAAATAGGGCAAAGAGACCCACGAAAGCGAAGAAGAGAAAGCAGCGCTAAACACACCAGTAAAGAAAACACGCGGTAAGCAACACACCAGAGGGCAAGCGAAACAAGAAAGAAGAGAAGAATCGGAAAAGCACAGAACACGTAGACAAAACAGAGACAAAAAAAGGAGCAAAGAGACAACCGAGAAAGCAGGAAATGAAAGACGAACACCGAACAGAAAGGCAACAAAAGGGGGAGAAGACAGAAGTGAAAAAAGAGGAAATAAGGAAGTCGGTAATGCAGGAGCACCGGCGGAGAGAGGGGTGTGTACAGAAGCTAGTCAAAACAAGACGAATAAGGACTTACAGACAACAGCACAGAAAGAGAACACAAAACAGAAGAACAGACAGTCCAACGGAAGAATGATAACGGAACGAAAAACGCAGCGTGAGCGGGCAACAGGAGAAAGGGCCAAGAGAGCGGGAAGAAAAGGTCCGACACGAGGAGCAAGACACGACAAGAAAGTAGAAACAAGTACCCAAGAAAAACGGACAGAGGTAACGAAGGCAAAAGAGTGGCGAAGAATAAAGAGCAAGCGCGAAGAAGAATAGAACGCAGGAGACGCGCCGCAGGAGGGGCCAGGCCAGCACAGCCGACAGCAGAACATTCCTCAAGAGAGGAGAGACAAGACAGCGATGTAGATAACCGACGAAGGAGACACACCACACGAAGGCAACAGACAGCGGAAGTACGCCACGATGTGCGAGAGAGTCGACAAAAACACCGGTGACGAGGAGTCAGAGCAGCCAACGGGCGCCAGTAGTTAATAAGACGAACAGTTAGCGAAAAGCCGCCAGAGCGGAACAAACCCGGACACGAACGAAATCCCAGGGACGTGAGTAAAAACGCCAAGGGCGAGGGGGGGGGGGGGGGGAGCAACAAAACCCGTGAAAAGAGCAGAGTACCTGCCGACAAGAGACAAAAGTGAGCCACCCACGACGTAAGGACGACGACGGGCATCAACGACGGAAAAAGAACAAGAGGAGCACAGGAAACGCTGGCACCAGTCGTAGCGCACACAGAAGAGCCGCATCGACGCACCACAGCAACGAAAAAGACCGAAGAGAAGAGGAGGAAAAAGACACACGCGAGAGCGACAGTAAACGGACCGACAAAGAAGAGCCCACTGGAGACCCCCGAGCACACCGAGGCACAGCGCGGAACCACCCCCGCGGGTCGCGAGACGCCGCCACCGACAAAGAACACGGTGGCCAGCCTGCGAGAAACAAACGAAAGAGAGAGGACGACCGAGAAGAGCAACCGCGGGGAGGTGGGTTCCACCGGAGGTAAACAGAAAGACAAGTAACAAGGGCAGGGGAGCCAAGAGAAGACGACGCGCGGCACAAGTAGAAACCGAGCCGGCAACGGGAGCAGCAAGAAACGCAGCGAGTATCGAAGAGGAGAGTGTAGCTCACGAAGACAAAAGAGGAGAAGAAAGGAAGGAGACGGACAACAGTAAACAACAAGACAGACTCAGGAAAGTGGAAAGAGAAAGATACCATGGAATATCGACCAAAAGAACAAAAACAGAAAAGAAAAGGAAAGGAGGCAGACACTGGGGACACCAGAGTGGAAGCAGCCGGCAAAACGACACCGAAAACAGCGAGAGGGGATAACGGCGCAAGCACAAAAGCAGCGTTACAAAGATATCAACAGAGCAGGGACCCAAAGCAAGGTAAAAAGCAGGCAAACACAACGAAAAGAGTAGAGAAGACCAGAGCCAAAAACAAGTAGTGAAGAAGTCAGGGAGTAAGAGCGAAAGACGTGACACAGGCAGTAACCAACAGCAGGCGAACCGTGAATAAAGAGAATGCGCGGCATACAAGGTACGGCGAGAAGAAAGCAACAAAAGAGAGGAAAGAACGTCGAACGAGCAAGCGACGCGGCAACCGAGGTAAGTGAGTAAGGGCGAGGAGCAGGGTTACAAAGAGGAAAACGACGCAGAGAAAGCTAAAGGAGAAGGAACGTGACAAGGCGAGACACGACGCGTGAAACGAACAGGAAAGCAAAGAGGAGAGAAGAAATACCGTAAGGCAGTGACATAAAAGAAAAAAAGGAAGACAAGTCGAACGAGTAACATCGGAAGAAAAGAGGACTAGCGAAGGGACACAAGAGGAGCGAGAGCGAGGAAGAAGGACAGCAAATGTCGAAAGAAGGAAAGAAGAAGAGAAGAAGTAACACCAACAACAAGAAACAAGAGTCAGGAAGAAAGAAAGGACACAACGTAAACAGAGGCACCGCACCAAGCTGCAAAGAATGAGTACCGAAACGCACCGTGAAAGGGTGAAGAGGATGAGCGGAGACCGAACGACCAGTCGCAAAGAAACGCACGAAGGAAACTCACACGAGAAGGCAGAAGAAAGAAAGACACCGGAGCAGGAGAGAGAGCGAGAAAAATGAGAAGAAACGAGACAAAAGTAAAAAGATACCAAGTGAGAAGGAGAGACAGGAAAGTCACAGAACGCGAAAAAGGGGTGAGAAAGCAGACGCACCATCAACGTAAAGTATGAAGGGGAAGAAAAAAAAAAAAGGACAAAAGATTCAGCAGAAGAAAAAAAGATGGAAAAACAAGGGGGCAGCGACAGTGCGGACAGAATAAGAAGTGCGTAACATGAGATCAAACGAAACAAATAAGTGAAAGACGGCCGAACCCCGGTAAGAGCAAGAATGAGACGATAACGGGTAAAGGAGAGCGCCGGACCAAAAGTAGTGGACACACCCAGACACCACACGAAAGAGAAAAGAGGAGGAGCCAAACGAGAAGAACGACACAAAGCGAACACACTCGCCCCGAGGAACAGAAGAAGAAGTGCACGCGAACACGTAGTACCAGGAGAAAAAGAAGCAGAGAAGAAGAAAGCAGAGGAATAGGACGAAAAACAACACAGGGGGGCAAGACGACGGAAACGGGCGAGAAAGAGAAGAGAGCAAGTACAGCAGACAAGTAGAAAGCGAGAGAGGTGCAAACCGGAAGCCGTGGAGGAGAACCCGTAGAAGACGCAATAACGAAAGAAGAAGGACGAAAGAAGACAGTAAAAAGGCAAGAGACGACGCGAAACGGTCCGAGTAGGCGAACGCCGTGACACAACAGCGAAGGAGCAAAAACAATAGTCCACAGAAAGTGGGCAAAAAGGTGAAAAGACAAAGAGCAGAGAAAGGAAGCCATGATCACCACCAGGTAGATGAGAGACCAGACGGTGAGGGAGGACAACAGAACGAACACACGTAACAAATGAGTGTAGAAAGACAACAGGAACAACAGTCGAAAAGAGCAACGAAAACGTGGGAGGACGGGTTCGGGGAGAGGCCGACGAAAGAGGGAAAAAGTGACGAAAGAAAAAGTGTATACGCAAAGACCAGCTGAGAAACAAGCAAAACGACGAGAGGAAGTCGAAGACAACAGAAAAGACGGTAGAGAGTACGCATGGGCACAGACAGGGAACGGAAGAGAGACAAGAAAAACGGGCGAAGACGGAACGAGCAACACAAAGGAGGGGAGGGGACGGAAGTGGAGAAAGTAAAGAGGAAGAGACTAGCGACGGTAGGGCAGGAGACACGTACGGAGAGAGTAAACTAGAACGGAGCAGTACGTACACTAAAAGGCGAGTGCAAACGCCACAGGAGAGAAGGGACAGACACCAAAGAAAGAAGAACACAAAAAAGTAAAGAGGAGACGCAGAGAAGATAAGAGAAAAGGCAACACAGCAACGAGCGGGAAGACCAGAGATAGAACACACCAGTAAAACCACAGAAAGGAGCGCAAAGAGTGGCAACGGCCGAGGGACCGCGCAAGAGAAGAGAGGAAGCGGACAAGAAAAAGACGAATAAGGAAGACAGTAAGAGGAAGATCAGATAAAGAAGCAAGAGCGCGCCGAGAACAAGCAGACAGAAGCCAGCATCGCAAGACGAGTGGGAAGAACCCACGCAAGGAAGCAAACGCCGGTAAAGCACGAGAGAACAGAAACGGGAAGAAAAGAAGAGAGCAAGACAGAAGAGAGCAACGGTACAAGACACGAACAACTCGAATGGGGGGTAGGAACCACGCAGAGAAGAAAGTAGCACATCAAAGCAGAATAAGTCGTCACCGGATAGCGCAAGGACAGGCTACGGGTAGCAAAGTGACAAAAAAGGCAGGCCCAAGTGCCCACATGAAAAACAGAAAACCCAGTGACAGAGACAAGCAAAAAACAGAGTGAAAAGCAGCAAAGAAGAAAGAGTGTAAAGTACAAAAGAAGAAAAGAGAAAAGTAGCAAAGCGGAGAGTCGCGAGAAGAAGAACAAACAAGCAAGGAAAGAAAGTAACCAATGACGAGAGGGAAAGTTTGACGAGGAGAAAAAGTAAAGGACGTGAGAACGGCGGCGCGTAAGTCCGAACGACAACAGAGAAAGAATAATAAAAGCAAAAGACGAGAAGACAAAAGAAAACCCTCAGGGACGACAGACTCAGAGAGAAAGAACAGTACAAGCGAACGGAATAAGGAAGAGAAAAGGAAAAGTATGAGGACGAACGAGGAAGAAAGAGGTGGATCAAGAACTCGCAACAAAGAAAGCGAGGCCACAAAGCAGAGAAGTAGCGGAGAAAGTGAAAAGCGAGGCACAGAGACGATCACAGGTGAACCGAAAAGAAACGACAAGGAGGTAAAGAGAAGAAGAGAAGTGACCAACACAAAGCAAGGCCGACCAGAGGAGAGTGAAAGGAACAACAACGGAGCACCCGACACAACAAGAAAAGAGACAAAGACGGGGACCCAAGGAGTAGGAGTCAGGAGAAGACAGAGGAAAAAAAAAGAAACATAAACAAGGAAAGAAAAGTGGAGGTCACGGTGAAACAAAAAGGAGGGACGGACAAAGGAGAAGAACAAAAAAGTACAAGAATCAACATAAAGTAAGGAGAATAAAATACATCGAGAAAACAGGCACAACACCGCAAGAAACAGAGACCAAGAAAGTGCACAAAACGCTCCGATCCAAGACGGGGACGAAAAAAAAGGAGTAAACCGAACAAGTCAAACGTAGAGCCCGGAGCCGTAGTACGCAGTGGGAGGAGGAGACAGAGGGCGCCAATGGAAGAGGATAAGAAAGAGCAGCCAACAAAACGAAAGCCCCACTGAACCAGAGAGAGCGGGGAGATCAAGAAACGGCGCAAGCAAAGGAAGGGACAGACGTGCGGTGAGCCCAGCTGGCAAAGGACGAGCTACAAAAGGAGGGAGAAGCGAAGGAAAGGCGACCAGAGCAGCGAAAAGACGGTGGCAAAAAGAGAGGCAAGAGAGACAAACGTGTCAGGAAAACAGCGTGGAACAAGAAGTAAGGTGAGGACGAAAGAAAAGCGCCAGCGTAAAGAGAAGCGCGAAAGCAAACAGAAATAAGAAACGAGAGGGCGAAGCAGAGACAGGCAAGTCCAAAAAACGACACAAAGCAGGAGCAGAACAACGAGAGGGGAGGCGGGACAAAGGACACGGACAACGACGAAGGAGGGAGTCACGAAGAAGGTCAAAAAGGAAGAAGGAGCCAAAAGAGAAAAAAGAGAACATGCAATAGGGAGGAGGAACACGAAGAGTAGATGAAGGAGTAGAGAGCAGAACACAGAGGAAAATGAACGAAAAAGAAGAGAGTAAAACGAGTAAACACCCGGGAAGCAGACGAAGCACAGAACAGGAGTCGAGAGCACAGGTCGCAAGAAAAGAGGTAACACAAGCAACGCAGTCGAGTGGCGTGGCGAAGACAAGAGGTGAAAAGGAGCAACGGCACGAGAAGAGTGCAGCCAAAGAAGGACCGAAAGTACCAGAAAAAAGAACTCCGTCCGACGCGAAAAAGCAGAAATGACGTCCAGAGAGGGAGAACAGCGACAAAGCCAGGAAGGACCCTGAGAGGGGCGAAACAGCAGGCAAAAACAGTTAACACATGGATAGGAGTAAAGACAAAGTGGGAAAGAAAGACACATGGTCTTGAGGAGAAAACGTAGACGAGCACGAGGAGACAAGCGTCACCCACCCAGTTCTGCAGCACACAGTATAAACGAAATGAGAGAACGGGACAAGCCGCGTAGACCCACAGTCCTAGACACAAGGGCAGGGGAGCGGGAGGACAAGCCGTGACACGGAGAAAGCGAAAGAGAGAAAATGCAGACGAACGAGCCAACGAAACGACAACAACGTGACATAGACGACGAAGAAAGACAGAAAACAAAAAGCGTCAGAAAAGGACGTCCCGTGAGTATGTAGAGGAGGAGGACACAAAACAAGGCTCAGTGACTACAGAAAAGCTCAACCCAACGCAAAGTGGAAGCAGAGAGAGCGATGGAAACAGAAGCACACAAAAAGTGGGTACTGCAGGACGCGAACAAAACCCGAACATGGGAGAGAGGGACAAGAAGAAACCGAAAAGGGAGAACAAATGTAAACAAGAAACTCGAGGACTAAGAAAAAGACAAAAAAGAAAAGCAGTAAAGAAAAGAAGCGAAGGTAACAGGCGGAGAAAGAAAAAACAAAGTAAAAGACCAGCATGAAAAATAAGACGAAACAAAAAAGAAGGCAGAAAAGGGAAGAGGAATGCGCTACCAGGACAGACCAGAGGCCGCGCCAGCCCAGGTAAACCAGAGGCAGAAAGACAAGAGCAAAAAGCCGAAGAGAGACAGGAAAGAAAAGTATGAAAAATATGAAAGGAAGGGAGCAACGCAAGAACCGAACGAGGAAAGGACAACAAGAGACCAAGAAGAGGGAAACGAGAGACAGAAACCACACGGCGCAACGTGGAGTACAAGCTAAAGAGAGAGCAAGGAAAAGCAAAGAGAATGAACAAACGGAAGTGAGCAGAGTTAAGGTGCGAGTACGAACGGAGCAGCAGTAGATGCGGGCGCGGGCAGGCACAAGCGACCAGAAAGGCAGAGAAAGTGATTAAGAGTGGGAACCAAAAAGAGCAAGAGAGAAAGGCAACAGTGAGTACAGAAGTGAAAAGGATAGGCGAACAAACGGAAGAAAAAAGTGCGAGGGCGGGGGGGGGTGGGTAACAAGGACGGACAGAGCGCAGAACGCAGAACACAACAAGAAAAGACTGCAACACGACGCAACACGAAGTCGAGGAAGTATAAGAGACGAGGACAAAGGAACAGAAGAGAGAAAAGAGTAAGACAGCAAGACAGTCGCCGCAGGCACACAGAGACGACAAGTGAAGAAGAAGAGACAAGGTGAACGACTAGGTCGGCGAAGAAGAAGCAAGAGAGCGAGAGAGACGACAGAGGCGAGTGCTCCAGAAACAACACAAAAGGGTAAGCGCAAGTGGGCAGAGACGGAGGCACAACAACGGGAGAAGAGCGGCGAAAGACAAGACGCAGAGAGGGCGCGGAGAGAACAACAGAGAAGGACACACACACACAAAAAGGAGTAAGAGAAAAGGTGGGACGGAGCGAAGTGCAGGAAAGCGGAAAGAGAGAGAAAGGAAGGACGGCAGCTATAAGCGAGGCACAGGCCGGAGCACCAGTTCGACGTAGTGCAAGAACAGCGAAGAGCGACTAAGAAGAAGAACAGGCGAGGTGATAAAAGAAGTCAGCTAGAGCAGAGTAAGTAGCGACAGGTGGAAAAGTGGCGACTAGGAGGGAGAGAGAGGACACCGGCACCGAGGAGGGAAAAGACCACAACGAGCACACGAAAACGAGGCTCGTGTATAAAGTGAGCGAGGTCAAGTGACCACGAAGCAGGAAAGAGGCGGCTCACGACGGTCGCAGCCCGAGCGGTTGCGCAACAGGAGATACGGTAAAGTACGCAAAGAAAAAAAGACAAAAGTGAGACGGATGAAGACAAGCAGACACAACGCCGACCCACGCCAGAAAAAGGAAATAGAGGGAGTGCAAAGGGTAACTACAATACGAGTAGAGAAACACACACCGCAGTGCAAAGAGGCGTCCCGACAGGAGAAGGAAGTGGAGACAAAGCACAGAAAGCAAGGGTCACGAAAGACAAAGGAACAAAGGTGAGGACGTACAAGCACCAAGTGAAAGGAGCAACGCCGGAGAAAGCAGGAGCAACAAGCAGAACGTACAACTCGAACAGGAAAGACCGAGTACGTAGATAACAGGACAGAAGGCGAACACGAGAGAACACAGAGACGGCAGAGGAAACAACTTAAAAAGTAGCAAACCAACAGGACTAAGGAAGTGACCACGGTAAAACGAGGCGACAGGCAGTGCGAACAGAATGCTCGAAGGAGCATCATACAACGAAGCAAGGACAGAAGAGGAAAGAGCTAGGCAAGCCGGTGCACAGGAACAGAAGGACAAAAAAAGCAAAGAAAAAGGAGAGGAACGAAGGAATCCGAGAAGGCACCAAGAACAATCAAAACCGCAAAAATACAGATAACGAGAGCGAAAGTAGCAAGGTGGAAAGCTTAAACAAAGAACGGCAAGAACGATCGAAAAAGGGAGAGAAAAGGGGAGGGGAAAAGGAGCAGGCGATAAGAACGGCAAACCCCGAAGCGAACAAGTGAAAGGCGAAAAGCAGTCACCAAAGAAACAAGTACAGTGATAAGAAAAAGGGACCGAACGAATCAAAAAACAGACCGCAACCGTGGCCGCACGCGGCGAAGTAGCAACGCGCGACGAGTACAATCCGTACAGTAAAGAGGGCAGGGAGAAACGAAAAGGACAGAGCAAGACGCGGTGGAAAGCCGAAAAACGGCAGGACACGCAAGAGAAAAAAGAGAATACCGACCGCAGACGTTCGACAGTACAAACGAAACCGTATAAAGAAGGCAGAGAGCCACCGCCAACAACAGTAGAAACGAGCGACGTAGAGAACGACAGAGTCGGATCGGCAGACGCTCGGCGACCGCACCTACAGAAAGGAAAAGCGACCAAGACAAGCACAAGGGAGAGGCGCGGAAAAAGAACAGCAACACAGAGGACAACGCAAAAGTGGGAATAATAACGAAGGGTACAACGACAGAAAGGAAGAAGAAGAGGGTAAAAGGGCAAGTTGGAGAGTGAAAGAGACAGAACAGTAAACACACGACAGAACGGAAAGCAGGTAGAAAAGTAGGTAGCAGGCCAACAATAAAGGAGGTAGTGACAGAGAGTACGTCAACCGGAGCAAAGGACAAAGCAGTAAGCGACGAGCGAGGAAGGAGACCAAAGAAAACGAAACTCGGAACAGTAAGAGCATTGACAGAGAGAGAACACCAGGAAGAACAACGGAAAAGGTAAAAAAAGGTCATGAAGTCAGGCGAAAAGAAGGAATAAAAAAAAGAAAGTGACAAAAAAGGCAGTAAGAAGAAGCAAGGGAGACAGAGGCGGGAACAACAGGTTGCAGTCCAAATGCCACCCAGGGCGGACCAGAAATGAAGACGACTTAGCACGGCAGAGCGCACGAACGAATAATTGGCGTAACAAACGAGCACGACACGAAACAGACGAGAGAGTGAAGTACAACCACAAAGGAGACGGGAGTACAGAAAGCCGACAAAGGAAGAAGAATGAGAAAAAGACCGAAAAACCGAGCAGGCAGATTATAAACAAAAGTGGCGACAGCACAGAAACAGCGTGAACGAGAGGTGAAGGAGAAGTAAGAAAACAACGGCGTCAAGAACGGCAGAGCCACACGGCACACAATCGTAAAAGAAAAGGCGTAAAATGGGAGAGAAAGAGAAGGAGCGTGGGGAGAACACACAAATGCACGGAGACAAGAAAAAAAAGAGAGACAGAGTAACATCGAACAGTGAAAGAAGGAGGAAGTAAGACGGTCGGGACGAAACAAAGTGAAAAACAAGAAAAGAAGTACAAACGCAAGCCGTCGCGGCCGGTGGTCGAACCGGTATCAAAGAAGTGAGCCGCAGAGAGAAACGGCGAGAACCAGCACGACGCACACACTGTAGAGAAAAGAGAACAGAGAAACAAGCAGAGCAGCAGGAAAGAGCGTAGGGGGAGGGCAAGGGCGTGCACGCCACCCCCCACCAGGAAAGGGAGACCGGAGAGTCGACACGCAGTGACGGCGCTCGGTGTAGAGACAAACACAAGCACGAGGACGAGGATAGAAAGAGGACGTGGAAACAAAGACGTAAGAGCAGTACACGGCCGAAGAGAGAGAGGGGGGTACACAAAAGTAAGTGAGTCGACACGGGCAAAGTTCAGAAGGAGCGTCAAGAGAGAGGTATAAGACCACGACAAAAGAAAAAAAGGTAAAAGAAAGAGCAAAGGGTGAAAACGCAGAAGAAAAGAGCAGAGAGAATAAGCAAGGGCAAAGGCAGCACCAACAACACAACAGAGAACACATAAGAAGCGCGAGCAAACCCCAGAAGAGAGAAGAAGCAGAGAAAGGTAAGAGAGAGGGTACAGAAGCCAGTAGATCCAGGAAAGAGAAGAGAGACAGTAAAAAGATGCAAAGAGAGCAGAAACGAAGAACAAGCAGAGGCACAAAGTAAAAACGAAAGAATGAGAAGGCGTGACAGAGATGGACAGCACAAAAGAAGGAAAGAAGAGAAAGACAGAAAGACAAAAGAAACCAGAGAGAGCAACGAACAAAGAAGAGAAAGAAAGGGACCAACAAAAACAGAAAACGCGAGTGAGCCGAACAGCAAGGGAGAAAACGAAAGCAGAAAAGAGTAACAAACAAGGAACCGGCGGCCACGCAAAGTCAAAAGTGAAACAGAAACGTAGCGAGAAGAAGCACAGGGGAAAGAACAGAAAGTAAGGACACGGACGGGGGAGGAAATGAAAGACAGAGACATACCGAGAACCAGAACGAGAGGAAACAGGAGCGAAAGGGACAAAGGGGAGAACCGGCCGGCACAACACGCGTGGGCAAGTAGCCAGTAAACTCGCGACAAGACGCAGAGAACCAAAGCAAAGCGAAGAGAACGTGAGTACGAAAGCGCCACGACACACTACAGCGGGCTGTAGCAACAGAGAAGGTGTAGCAGGGTCCAAACAAAAAAGCGGGGAGAACGGAGTCAGCAAGAAACGGCAGAGGAGTGGGCCCAGGAGCGCAGCGAGTGGGACAATAGACAAGGCAAAAACAAAGCAAGGAAGAGGAGAAAAGAGGAACGACAGGAAGGAATCGATAAGAGGAAGAGGACAAGTGAAAGGAAACAGGAAGCAAGAGAAAACGCAGATGCAGAAGAAGAACATGAAAAAGTAAAAGTGGCCAAGCCGCCATCGCAACAACGGCGAAGAACCACAAGGGCACAGAGGAGGAACAAGGAAAGGACCAAAGAACGATGAGAAGAAGAAGCAGCTAACAAGCACACGAGCACCGGAAAGCCAGACGAGTAAGAGGAAAAGCCAGACCAAACAGAGAAGGAAAAAAAGAAAAACAGAGAGCAAGAGACAGAAAGAGAGGACAGGAGAGCAGGGAATCCACGGAGACTCAGAAGAAATCAGACCGAGGAAACAACGATAAGAATGGGCCTAACGACAGAGAAAAGGCAAAACAGCGAGAACCGAAACAGCAGGAACACGGCAAACGAAAGTATCGAAGGCGGAAATAAGGAGCGACGGATAGGTACGAAACGCAACGGGCCAACTGCAGAACCACGGAAGAGAGCGAGCAGGGCACAGTACGGGAAAAGAGTCCCAGCACACCGAAGACGGAAGTAGAACAGGAGAAAGGAAACAGCAGATGCGACCAGCGAGAGAAAGACGAGCAGCGCGTAAGCGGGTAAGCGACCCAAGAAGGAAACGGAAATACGTATGAGTAGAATGAAAGCAGTCGCGGCAGCAACGAACGCCTCGCGGGAGGAACCGAAAACACACGGAACCAAACCGCAAAGCAACTCAAGGGACAGGCCCACAAGCAACAAAGACAACGGATGGACAGCGACGAAACAGCGAAGAGGAACAGAAACAGAACCAATACGTACCAAAACACCCGTGAATAAAACGAAAGGAGAAAGACATACGAAGGACGAAATAGAGAGCTAACGCAAAAGTGAAGAAAGGAAATGTAAAGACAAAGAGTAAAAAAAAACAAGCGGAAGGGAAGACGACCAAAGAGAAAAAGTACCAAGCAAACGCAAGAAGGAAAGAAGGAAAACAAAGGAGAAACAGGAAGGCACAGGGCACGCGAGCAAGGAGCAACGAAAGTGGAGCGTAAAGTGAGAACGCGAAAGTAGGACCAAGAGAAAACGAGAGTGGAGACACACGTGAGGTAGACTGGACTGAAAAGACCACAAAGAGACTAGAGAGGACCTGCGGTGGGTCGCGCAGTGGTAGTAAAGACAAAGAAGGCGAAGAAGAGAGAACCAAGGAGAAGACAGAGAGAGACAGAGGAAACTAAGACGTAACCAGACAGTGAAAAAGAAGCAGCACGAGGAGAGAGGAGGAAGTTAACGTGGCAGCGGAAACCAGGGACAGGCGAAGTGAAGGGACGACGACAGGGCAAAGCAGAACAAGAGGACGCAAGAGAGGAAGGAGAATGGGATAGGCAGCAAAACAGGCGCAGGAAGACTAGAGGCGAGACGAAGGACAAAACGCAAAACGAGGAGCGAAACAGAGAAGCGTTGAGAACTCGAAGATGAAGAGAGTGACAGAGGACGGGAACGACGCCGAAAACAGAGAAGAATAGAGAACTGGAAGGAGTGGAGAGACGGACGAAATGAAGAGTAAAGCAACAGTACGAGGACGGAGGAGACCCTGGAGCGGAGCTGAGCGAGACAAAACACGAGCGGAGGAGCAAGGAAGGCACGCCGTCCACAGGAAACCTAAAGCACCGTAAGGGTCGCGACGAAAGAGATAGGTAACACTGTGAACAGAAGTGGAACGCAAGGAAAGGAAAAGGAGACAAGCCAACAAGGGAAAGAGAAACGTGAAGAGAGAGTAGAACACAAGTGGGGAGACAACAGGCGAAAAGGAGAGTGAAAAAGGTGCAGAGAGACGGGAGGAAAGGTACCCAGGGCACAAACAGAAAGAAGGGTGAACGACGAGCCGCACCAGAAGAAAAGAAGACTGACAAAGAGAAACTCAAAACGACAGACGACGGTTGACGAAAGAACGACAGGAGGGAGAGAAAGAGAAAAGACGGAAAAGAACTCGCGGCACGCGAGAAGAGAGTCAAAAAGAGAAGAGTCTAATAAGAAAAGAGAAGGGAGTGGAAAGTAACAGAGTAGAAGCAAAAAGTGAAGCAGGAAAAGAGAAAAAAATCGGAAAAAGAAGACAGCGTCTCGCCCCCGTCCGGGCA
This sequence comes from Atrina japonica, assembly GCA_030159075.1. Classification (NCBI taxonomy): domain Eukaryota; kingdom Metazoa; phylum Mollusca; class Bivalvia; order Pterioida; family Pinnidae; genus Atrina; species Atrina japonica. Next base: position 45,949 of record BROG01000998.1, on the reverse strand, counting down.
GTGGAGAACCGACAACACAAGCACGAGAACGGGCAGCGGGCAGGAAACCAATCTGCCTCTGGCTGCACTCGAACTCACGACCCTCACGTTGAGTGTGCTACTAACTTAGCCAGACACATGTTTGTCACTACATCTGTTTGTCCCTTAGACCATTTCATCTTCTCTGTTTGTCCACTTCTGTTTGTTAATATGTTTGTCCATTCATCTGTATGTCCCTTTGTCAGTCTATTCCAATGTCTGTTTGTCCATTTGTGTTTTGCATGTTTGTCCCTTTCTTTGTTTTATCTTTTCTGTTTGCCCATATGTTTGCCTATTTGTCCCTTAATGTCTGTTTTATCTTGTCTGTTTGTCCATTTCCATTTGCCCATGTTTGTCTATTTGTCCCTTTGTCTGTTTTATCTTTTGTTTGTCCATTTCTGTTTGCCCATATGTTTGTCTATTTGTCCCTTTGTCTATTTTATCTTTTGTTTGTCCATTTCTGTTTGCCCACATGTTTGTCTATTTGTCCCTTTGTCTGTTTTATCTTTTCTGTTTGTCCATTTCTGTTTGCCCATATATTTGCCTATTTGTCCCTTTGTCTGTTTTATCTTCTGTCTATTTGTCCATATCCTTTCATCTGTATATCTCTTTGTTCATTTATTCCTGTCTGTCCATTTTTATGTTTGTCCTTTTGTCTGTTTGTCTGTTTATCCCTTTGTGTCTCTTTGTTCATTCATCTAAAGCCTTGGTTGCGACTTGTCGATCTATCCTATAGGTCCAATGTGGTATTCATATACAAATAGTAAGATTCAGTAAAATGCCACACATGGGTTTCTAAAGCAATTTTCACAAAATATATAGGAACTTAAGAATATTTATGCCTGAGTGTATCTCTTTTATGTTCTTGTATATCAATCTAAGTTTCTATCAAAAACTCAAAGTGGCACTAGATTCTATTATTCTTGCCATGTTTCTCATTGCAGGGTAATACAAGACTATTCAAAAGTCAGACAGATTAACTGATACATGTATAGACTGTTCAACTTTATGGACAGGCAGCCAGCAAACTATGTAATGCCATCAAAGTTGAACAAATTTGGTTTTATCAAATTGCCAATTTGTACCTGATGTTACTGTTCAGTGTTCATACATACAAACACACATGTTGAGCATGTTACACTAGATACTATAACAATGCAATTCCATCATCTCAGCTTTTGACAATATTTCTTAATATATATATATATATGTCCTATACTACAGTATACCACTTCATTGGTTATGAAGATTAACCAGTGTTAAAATCTGGGCAGTTGAAGACAGCTTTGGAGAGCAGAATATCTCAAGCTTTAGTCAAGTTTAATTAAATTAGCCACTAGGGCACTGTAGCTTTATTATCATACATATTAAAACAGTATCACTGCATATACTTCACACTGATTCTCATAGAACCATGATTCCAGACAAATGATAACTCAAACAGATTAACTAAGTGTTAAGCTTTGTAAATCAAATGGCAGAGAGCATAATTTGACAACATTTTTATCACCAAATGTCTATATCACTGGTTTTCTGAAAGTGTTAATGGCCTACATACAAAGCAGCTGTACAAGTAATGCTGGGAGATAATTAAAGCGGTACAATATTTCGTACAACAAAAGCCATCTACCAGAATCAATTACTAATTCTACAGTTATCTGTCACATTACATAACACAAGTCTCATCTATACATCTCGGACAAGCATTTCCTGTCTGTGTGGGCGATTAATGCAGTTTTACCAGTTTAAGTAGATGAATCTTATCTCTTCTCTCTTTTTTATAATCATGAAAACAAATACTAAAGAATTAATTATATAAATATCGAGACACTGTATCATCCAATACTTATAACACACATAGAGTAATCAAAGCTTACATTTAGATTAACTCCCGGCAAAATTTTACATCCTTAAATTAAACTGACCTCAACCAATCTTCCAAGTCTGCAAAAAGGTTCTTCATGTACAAAATACAATAATGATCTGCCATAGGAAGAATGGGTTGTAGCTAGAAGTGTAAAACATCTTTACCATGCAAGTTAAGTTGATGTATGAGCAACAGAGACAGGTAAAACTGACCTCTTCTTAACTGGATGCCAACACAGATGTTAGGGGTAATAGCTGAAGTTCTCAAATTCATTGATTCTGAATATATGTATAAGTCCTAAGGAAAAACGTGGTATAAGCAGCCCTGGTCTATCAACACTTTTGAAAAACATGGTAAAAGCAGCCCCAGTCCTAAGGACTTTGATAATCCGCCTATCAACACTTTTGAAAAATGTGGTATAAGCAGCCCAGGTCCTAAGGACTTTGATAATCAGATGAATTGTTTAACACATTTAGGTCCTTTGGGGTGGTGAATGGTTTTTGTTTCAGATAATGAAACGCTATCACCTAAATCTATCTAAGGTCTGATTATATAAAGAATCGGCCTAGCTCAGTGGCGCGCCCGACTCCTGATCCTGAGGTCATGAGTTTGAGTTCAGCCGTGGCAGGTTGGTTTCCAGTCTGTCGGATGAGACAGTAAAAACCGAGGTCATGTTAAAGAACCCTCACTGCTCAATGACCGTAAGTGCCAAGCATTTGAAATTTGAAACCCTTCAATGGCATTTGGTGACGTCTCCATATGAGTGAAATATTCTTGAGTGGGACATTCAACAACAATAAAGAAAGAAAGAAAGAACGATTATATAAATACCCACTTTCAAATACAAGAAAAAAATTCTGGAGGAGTACTTAAATTTCTCTGCAAATATTTATACCCCTGTACAAAAAAACAAAGTTCCTGCTCCTCTCAAATGCCTTTATTGCACAGTAATGAAATTAAAATAAAAGGTAAAACAGTTTTTTCTTATTTGGTATAAAAAGGAAATAATGTTTGTTTCTGACTTCACTAATGAACATGGACATTTTCTTAGTAATGAAAGTTTTTGCTTAAAATTGCATTTCAAGAAATCCCAATTTTAAGAAACTTAAACTTGTTGTTGATACAATTTCTGCTATTTCTTATGATCCCTTAAAACCCTTCAAAATTGATTTACCACTGAAAAATAATAAGACTGAAAATTCATTAATGATTTTTTAAGTTCAAGTATTCGAGTAAAAACTTTATATACTTCAAAATGGCATAATGAGATGAATTTTCATGTAAAAGAAAGATGTTGGTAAGAACATTACTGTATTAAAGGATTCTATATTACTTTGGCTCCAATATCAAATCTTACAAAGAATTTTAAGTGCACAGAATTTACTGTTCAGAATGAAAATCTTATAATAATAATCTGTTTTATAATGAAAATATTGAACCTGTTAAGCATATTTTTTGGAATGTAATATAATTTCAGTTTTGGGGAATCTTTCTCCTCTTGGCTAAACAGAAAACTTAAGAATGTTAATTATGATTCACTCCTCATGTATTTTATTGTACTCGACTTTGGACTCACGATGGGTGTGACCGGTCAACAGGGGATGATTACTCCTCCATGGCACCTGATCCCACCTCTCGGTTTCCAGAGGTCTGTGTTTGTCCATTTTTAACAGATATGTATCTATGTCCTGGACATTCTATTGATTTTACTTTGGTATCTGAGATGTTTTATATTTTTAGCTCTGCTAGATTTTTAGTATTCCCCTGTCTTAATATTACAATTAAGTTTAACATAAAAATGATGTTTCACTTGATTTTTGAAACCAAACAATGAATGAGAGATGTTAAATTCATTTAATGACACCAATAAATCTCAAATTTGGAAAAAAAGTCAAGTAAAATAATTACTATAAAATAGTGTATTTAAAGTAACAGTCAACATCTTGGGTGATAGGTAAGGCTGCTGGACAAAATCTTGAAAGACGACCTAGTGACCAATCAGACCAATTTAAAGGGGAATTTGCTGTGTTTACCAAAATATTTGATTTAGATTTTTTTCTACTTTTACTTGATGTATAATACCAAATAGGAGCTTTAGTAGGCAAGAGAGTCTTATATTCCTATATATTTTGTGAACATACAGTCAGGTCCAGTGTGGTCTTCATATAAAAATTGTAAGATTGAGTTAATCAAGTGCCTCAATTAATTTTCACAAAATATATATGAATTTAAGAATTTTTATGATTGTGTATATCTGTTTTGTGTTATTGTATATCAATTTAAATATTAAAAAAAGTGATTAAAAAAAACAAAAGTTGTCAGAAGACATCAAAGCTCGCCTAAATGGGTGCAATTTATCACAAGAATTACACATAAGTATATGTCTTCCTGGTCCTTGATTTGATATTAAATGTAGCAAAGTAACATACTGTATTAATAAGTGTAGGATCAGGGATGTGAATGCATTTCATGTTATAAGTTAAAATATATATTCCAGGGGGTGGGGCAGGTCCCTATATGCACCACTAAATGTGTTTTTCCCATAACAATCAATAATATATATAGTTAAGGGTAAGGCTATGATCAGTATTTAAGTTATAAGTAAATATATATATTTCAGGGGGTGGGGCAGTACCCCCACATACACCACTAAATGTGTCTCCCTATAACAATCAATAATATATATGGTTTTAGGGTGGGATATAAATGGTTTTTAAGTTATAAGTAAAAATACATATTTCACAGGGTGGGGCAGGACCCCCATACACCACTAAATGTGTTTCCTTATAACAATCAATAACATGTAAGGTTTAAGGGTAGGACTGTGAACAGTTTTTGAGTTATAAGTAAAAATATATATTTCAGGGGAGGGGGGCAAAGGACCCTATCATACACCAAGAAACGTGTCTTCCATTAACAAACAAGAATATATATGGTTTAGGGTCCTGTCAAGTTTCATCAAAATCCCTTCAGTGGTTTCAGAGAAGAATTCAAAATACAAAAACTTTATTGACGGATGCCAGACGACAGATGGGGAGTGATCACAATAGCTCATTTGAGCCTTTGGCTCAGGTGAGCTAAAAACCAAAACTATTTCCTCTAGATAGTGACACTGATAAAGGAATAATTTGTCCCTATATATTGTGGCACTGATAATGAATAAGATCTTTCAAATAACAGGCATCCCAAAATATATTTCTTTTAACTTCCTAGTGAACAATACTGAACCATCTAAAGATCAACTGATATCTTAATCTTCTCATTACAAAGCATGATCATGAAATATACAACATTTCACTAGTCCTCTTGACAAGTGCAGAATATTTAGATCTAGCCTAAATAAGAAATGTCATGATCTTGTCAAGCCAATATATCAAATAAAAGTTGTCTAGTCTAACCCAATATCTTGATTCAAACTGAATTAAGTAACTGCTGGTCAAATAATGTACAGTTATTCAGAAATCAGTTTTATAAACAAGATGGGAAGTGAATCCTACATTTTTTATTGATCAGACACTATAGCCCAGCACCATAAAACCTGAGAATTTAGTCAAAACTGAGAATATTATCAAATTGGCCTACTCAGCTAATAAGCTTTCATAATAGCCAAAGCTGAGTCCAAGTTGTGTAACAGCTTGGATATATTTTGCATTAGGATCAATTTGTATATCAGTAGTATATGTACTACACTTCAGCTCACCCTTTTCCAAGAACTGTCTGTACGTGTCGATTTCCCGGAATTCCATTTGTCACGTCCCCATTTGTGACCCCGTTTGTTATTTATATACGTGGATATACATAAATACTGTGTGTGTGTGTTTGTTTGTACGCGTTAGATGGTTTTTTCAATTTTATCTGTACGTATAGACGACAAACGTCACGCTCCCGTGCTCGCCAGGTAAAACTAACCGCACGAGTGTGTCCTGGTAGGTGCTCCAACGGTATAGTGTAGTAAATATTGAAAAGGCGTTAAGAAAAGTCTGAAGTTATTAAAAAAAAGGACATGAGTTTACAGAAGCTATGCGTTGGCGAAGAATAATAATCTGACGTGGTGGGATCGGCGCGTCGATTGGCGTCGGAGATCGTGTCTCATCGATCCGTTAAAAGACCCTTCTTATCATAAAGAAAAATGTTAAGGATTGGAAAAGTTATAACGAATCTCACCGTCCCAAACCCTGGATCCTACGGTGAATTGGTTTAATAAAGATTACTTTGATCGATGTAATGACCGGTTCAAGGCTGGAGAAGATTGGGATCGGGACGTGGCATGGGCAATTAAATATTGCTGGTACGATGTGTGAATCAGTGGCATCGACTCGGGGAAGTAAAAACCGTGGGATCCCGCCGTCGATTGGGAAAAGAGAAGTTGGTGGCTTAATATCGGCTATGGTTTGACGATAGTAGCCCCTGGGATCCCGAAGTGAATTGGATACAGGTAGTGCATGAAATCAGATTAGCTGGACCCCTTTGAATAATTTATATGACAACATATAAATTAATTGTCACTCGACGAACTTATAGTCTCGGTTGCTCGGTCCGTAAGATCAGTTTGGAGTGTTTGCGTTGCGACAGGTCGTGTTTGAGACGTTTCCTTTCCTCTTCGGGCACGACGTCGTTTTCGTCCAGGCATTCGTTGAAACTGAATTTGTCTTTGGTGAAGAAGAGCGCCACCCATTTGATCTGGGATCTAAAGTCTTTGGACGCGCTGTTGTAGCGTTGCGACAGGATCCAGACGGACTGATCGGCGTGTCGTCCCGAAAACGCCAGCATGGACAGGGCATCGGCTTTCTTCTTGATCTGTTTCGTGGCCGAGCAGTCGATGACGAATCAGCGTGGGCGTGCCCTTGTACACTTCGTAAAAGTGTCTCAACGTGTCTTGCAGCAATTCTTCGCCGGTCTTGGAGACGGGATTGACGATGACGACGCGTTTGTCTTTGGGGTGTTTGGACGTCTTCGCCGATCCATTTTCTCGATTTGTACGCTCGGTTGAAGTCGATGGAAGGGCACAGGATGACGATGTGATCGAAGACGTCTCTGTATTCGTCTTCCAGCAGATCGAGAACGAATTCCGTCTTCCCGCAACCCGTGGCCCCCACGATCATGGCGGCGTGTGCTTCTCGCATGAACATTTTTTCTTATGGGATTTTAATTTTTTCTTAAGAGACGACGCTCTTGAAACGACCGTCCCAACATGTTGATCTGTCCGTCCTTGACGACGAAGATGTAAACGTCCAAGGGATTGGTATCGGTTTGCGTTCTCTCGATGAGGACGGAAACGCCTTCGCTGATGTTTTGTAACTTGCGACCCGTGCCGTGGAGATGGTTTTCGGGAGTCGTTCGCAGATCCAGCCAGAGACCGAAATGGTCTTTGAGATATTTTCCCAGAGTCATATCGCTCAGCTCGAGTTCCTTGGCGACCGTTTCCGTGACGATTTCGCGATTCAGGGGGAAAAACTTTTTAATCTTGTCGAAGTGGTCTTGAGGTGACATGTTTGTGAACAGTTGGTTTGGCTTACCCTCGATGGTATTCTCACTTTGGTGATTCGCGGATTATAAAATTTTCGGGATCCTTGACGGAAGGGTCTTTGAAGAGAAAGAGAATGCCCGCGAGAGAGCGTGCTGAAGTGTTGATCTGATAATTGAGGGCGCTATCCGATTTACTCATCATCGTCTTACGGTAGAGCATGATCTCGTTGAAGTAATAGACGTGCTGACCCGCGTAACTCTGTCTGATGCTGCGAGCGAGATAACTCGTCGGTGATTTGCTCGAACTCCAACGCGATGTTGGACACATTGTAACTCGTCTTTTTATCGGCATCGTCATCGTCCGTCGAGACGGACGTGTACGGCGTTGTTTTAAACGTCAGCATGTATTCCTATCGATCTTGTAACCCCTCTTGATAAAAGGGTTCGCTCGTCTCCAAGATTTCGAAGTCCAGGGGAATGCAAAAGCGGTTCTTGAACACCGCACCGATCTCGTAGTATTCGTTACTATCGAGAGGCATTGCATAGTTGATGGGTTTTGCTCTTAGTTTGTTGAGATCGTCGCTCTGTATTCCCTGATAGACCATGTTACGTCGTTCCGTCTTCCAAAGATCGTTGTAGACGAAGAATTTATCGGCATCGTTGATGCTCTGAACGGTCTTCCCGAGATCTTCACCTCGATCGTCTTGACGATGTTACGCCCCAGATTATTATAAACACTCGTTTTGGAGAGGTCGCCGCCGTCCACGGCGACTTCCATGTCGAAGCACAGTTTCGCGGTGCGAGGGACGATGACGTCGTTATCGCTCAGATTGGGAAAGCGGACCGTCAACAGTATGGTTTTCTGTGATGCTCGAAGGATTGTGGGTAATGGAGACCTTTTGGCGTATACCCTTCACGCCGAAGGTGTGCGCAATTTCCTATTAGGATCGAGAATATGTCCGTAATTCATCATCTTTTTTCTATTACGTAATAAAAAAATTTAAAGCGTTTTAAAAAAAATATGGCGGAAACCCTTACATTCGATAATCCGACGTTCGCACGATGATGTTGTTGATGATAATAACGATGGTGATCAAGGTACCGTCGAACAACCCACCCGCGGATGAAAATACACCCTTGCTGGAGGATGTTAATTACCAGAAGTTCCCATCACACCTCAAGGAGATCAACTCGAGCGTTTGAACACCCAACGTCTCGTGGATGAATGGAAAAAAGCAACGGGTGGTACCGATTAAAACTTAAAATTTATATCCAAGGGTAAGTATTCGCTCTATGCCGTGTGGGAGGGTAAGGAGATTTTATTAAACGAAAACGTAATCCTAAGAATTTTGTAAAAGCAAGGACGTTAAAAGATAGAGGAGGTATACAATTTGTTAGAACCCTGGGTTTAGAAGATGAACTTCCCGAAATAAAAAAGGCAAGGAATGTAATACGCGATGTTTAATGAGGTTGTAGAAAATATAGAAATTGGATGTTTTTGACCAAACGAGTGTTAAACGAGTAGACGATGGGAAACAGAGATTATCTGAAAGTATAGAAGACTTAAACCACGAATTGCCCATGAGAGAACTGTTGGGTTTAGATAAGAGTCTGCGAACCATTCGCGGTTAACTGCGCGTCCAAGAAGCCAAGAGAGTGGAGACGGAACGCATGTATGTCGCAGTGGCAGGAAGATCTGGAAAGGAATCCCGACGATCGGGAACGCATCGAGAGGGAGATCGCCAAGATGCGAGGTGAATTGGACGCCGTGAACGAGAGTGTCGACATCCTCAAGGGAAGGCTAAAGTCGCAACTGACCGCTATCAAAGAATCGATCGCGAGGTTACTGTACGATAATCTTCCGTTGCGAGAACGGATCCCGACCTGTTCAGGGAACAGGGTATCACCATCTTAAGCGTCCTGACGGCGATCGGCATGACGATAGGTTTCTTGTCGAATTGCTCCTTCCGGGGACGAGCACGCCACCACCCACACCACCCTCCAAACCTCCCCACAAGGAGGGAGGAGTGAAAGAATGGATCAAGAAACAGCTGGACGCGATCGGTAAATTGCTCGCGAGACTGGCCTCTAAATTCGGCGAGGCGTTAATACCCGGCATCTTGGGTGCCATCGTGTCCTGGATCTTGTCGACGCTCGGCAAGACGGCGATGTGGTTTCAAGAACATCTGTGGGTCTTGGGCGATGATCGTCGTCGGCTGGTTGTTAACTAAACTCGACGAAGACCAGAAAAGAAAGTAACGATAGAGCCAAGACGGCCGTCTTCTGATCCTCGTGATCGTCTGACGGCGGCTTGTCCTGTAACGCTGACGGCGGTGGTGTGACCTCTACGGGAGGTGGTGATGTGATCTCTACGGGAGGAGGTTTATCCCTCGCGAACGTTTTCGCGTTGAGGTCGACGTTCGTTTTGGATGTCGTGGTGTCGGGAGCGATCAAGATCTCGTTATTGTAATTGGCGATGTTCTTGCCGATGTTCAGCTCCATGTTGCTGGGCAGCATGTAGAGTCCCGGATGGACGACGTAGTCGAGCTTGGAATTGGCGTACTTCAGACAGTCTTCGTAGCGCGAGATGTCGGCGGGTAGGTCGAGCGGTCGGTTGATGGCGTCCTCGACGTTGACCAGGAACTGCTTCTGGGCGTCCAGCGACCGTGGCACCGGCGTCCACGATCGAGGCCCTCGTCTCCCCCTGCGAGCCCAGGATCGCCCAGGCGAAGACCCGGATGGACGCGTCCAGTCTGCCAGACCCGGAAGCGTGAAGCCCTCCGGTCGGTTCGCGATGAAGGTGTGGACCACTTCGTGTTATATTTCCCGAAGATGGTCCCCTTGATCTTCCAGTCCGCGTCGACTGGCACCCCGAATTCGCGACAGATCCGCTGGTACGCCGACGCGTCGACGTTGTTCGTGAAGTGCTCGAAGTCGGCGTCGCTGGGTAAGGGGGCGGCGATCTCCTGCAGGATCCTTCTGATCTGATAATAGATGTGGAACCGGAAGAATTTACTTGGACAGGTGGGTCGTTTCCCATGTCCAGCGTCACGCCGCATCCGCACCGCGAAATTCAGCTGGTTCTGCCAGAATCCCTCGATGGGATGCCGGTACCACCGCTTCAGCATGGTGTAGTACTTCGACGTGCCGTCCTCGAAGACGTCCGGGTTGTCGTACTTGACGAAGATGTTCTCGAACGACGCGTTATTGCTTTTTGGTCTCGTTGACGTAGACGTCGAACGACGACAGATCTAGATTCTCTCTATACTCGTAGACGTTCATTCTCTTTTTTAGTTTAAGATTTATTAATATTAAAAACAACATGTTCTATCTCGTGACGGATATCGAAAAACCCGTCAAACTCTCTCGTTACATCGACAACGCGAACGGCGGGTGGTGCGTGAGCGCCAAGTCCGTCCGTCTTTACAACGGGTTGTACAACGTCAAGAAAGACGTGGAGATACGCTACGCCAAAAGGGGTGACAGACCCAAAGTCCAAGCGTGCACGCCGGGTCGTACACCTTCACCGACCTACGAAGAATTCTCGCGAAATACTTCGACAAGGTGCCCTGGACAAGACCACCATGAGGGTGAGAATCGACGGGTCGGGCAGCACGGCGGTGGTGCTTCCGCCGGAACTCGGCAAGATTCTAGGCATCGACGAGAACGCGTATCTCCACGGCACCATCGTCCCGAGCAACAGCATCAACCTGCAGCCGGTGGAACTCGTCAACGTCCATCTCGACGAGTTGGATGAGGGCGGGAGGTCGGCAAGGCGACGGACATCCTCGCGTCCCTACCCTGTCCCAACGTGAAATTTTCCGAGTTGTACGAAAAAGATATAGTCAAGCCCGTGTTCCTGTCTTTGAGACGGGATCGCATCTCGGATGGATACGTCTCAAGGACGAGAAAGGCAAACCCATCGACAATCACGGTCAATCCGTTCACGTTCTATTGGAATTTAAGAAATTCTAAAATAAAAAAAGGAAAATGTCTAGATCGGGCTTCTATTGGGAAGACGTGGAAAGGGAAGAACTGGTGGAGGACCTGAACGAGAGACTCTTCAAAGACCTCAACGACGCCAAAGAGGAGATCACCGCGTTGGCCAAAAAACCGTTGCATCATGAACACCTTCCAATTCGAAGTGAATAAAAACGGAAGACTCCGTCCCGTACAGGGCACGACGATGTTGTTCGATCGGTCACGTCATCCGCTCTGGGTCTCTTGGGCGAACTGGACGTGACGCTGGTGCTGAACGACGTGGAATACAGGACCTTCAGGACCAAGGCGGCGAGATCGTCCCGCTGAATCCGCCGTTGCGAGTGACGGCGGGCGACGTCCTCAACTTCGCCGTGAACAAAAGGATCGAAATCGGGCTCCGTCAACGGCGTCGTCGTTCTCGACGTATAAAAAAACTTTTAAATTAAAAACAAAAGATGAGTAACAACAACAAAGAGGTATTGTATCCGACGTTAGAACCCGATCCGCAAGAGTATCGTCTCCGACGGATCGGCGAGATCGAGCAGGTACGTTCAGACGAGAGATCGAGACGCGGAAGAGCGTGCACAAGAAGTACAAACGGTTAATCAACACCGCGGACGGGGTAGACGGAGCATTGATCACGGGGAGTGTATGTGCGGAGGGTTGGGATTCGCCCTCCCCATTGTGGGATTACCCTTACAGATCGTGGCCGTCACCGTGGGCTCCGTGGGACTGGTCTTGAAGGGCATCCGGCGTCTGTTGTTGAAGAAATCGGAGAAACATCTCAAAATCGTCAAAATGGCCGAGAGTAAACTGAATTCCATCGAGGATCATGAGTCGCGCACTGGAAGACGGGAAGATCTCGGCGGAGGAATTCGCCACCGTGTCTCACGAACTGACCAAGTATCGCGAGATGAAGGACAAGCTATACGCCAAATACAAAGCCGACGACGGGGTTAAAAAAAGTCTCCGAACAAGAGACGAACGATCTGCGCGAACAGCTGCGTGCCCTTCTGGGCGAGAAATCGTCTTCTCGTTAAATTGTAGCATTATAAAACGATGAAAACACTGCTGCTCCTCGTTAACCGTAGATTTTTTTAAGACAGTCTTAAAAAAATCCGGTTAAACTTCTTCCTTGGGATGTCTTCTTCTCCTCTTGCACCGCGGATGCGTCTTGTGCCACTCGTCTGCGCGTTCTTTTCCGCCGCACGCATAACACGTTTCGTATTTAGTGCTATCGGCCATCCATCTTCGGCAGGAGGTGCAATACTTCATCGTGTCGATGCCTCTCTCTTTCAAGTAGTTGTGTGTGAATGCTACAAAACAACGAATTCACGACGACCGGATGCTTACACAATAGTCTCTCTGCGCATGCGAGGCATTTGACACGCGAGTTTGACGTCGTCGGGCCAAGACACCAAGACTTGGTTACCCAACTGCATGCACGTTATCTCCCCCAACATCTGTTTTAGGCCGCGTTCGGTAAACACCTTGTCCAGTAAAATAAACATTTTTTATTTATATATCTATTGTTTAAGTGTTTTAACAATTTTTTTTACGTTAAGAAATGAAACGTTTTACCGAGATGTTCTTGTTCGCGTTGCTCTCGTTCATCGTTTTATGGTGTTTACTCTTCTTATACTCTATCTATTACGTTTAGAACGTTATCATCGAACGGAACGATGGTTGAGACGACTTTTGCAAAAGATTTGAAAATGGCATAAAGAAAATTTATTCGTTATTAAAAAAAACATGGCATTCGTGACAGTCGAGAACTTTGACGTGAACAATTTAAGGGCGGGTGCTCATTACGTCGATAAGAAAGGGAAGCGTTATCAACGCGTTTACGTCGCGTATCAGTACCCGACAGGCGACGTGAAACCTGTTAGTGATATGCACTCCCAAAACGGAGTCGTCCGGCTTGTGGCAATACGATTTTCCGATTTATATGAAATTTAAATGCGGAAAAGAATTCGCCGCCATGTTGGAAAAGATCGAGGCGGTCTTGAGGGAATCCATAGAAAAACTCGCAAAAACACTGAAAGAAAAAGGTAGAAAAACCCCCGTGGATGTCAACGATATAGTCCTCGTGAAAACGGATCAGAACGGTAACAAAGTGATCTACTCGAAATTTCAAACAGGGGGACAGAGACAAGCCTACTTTTTTATAGAAAGAGAACGGCCGACGACCCGAAAGATAAACATCCGCTCGTCGAAGTCGATCTTCACCAATACGAGAAAAAACGATGTCTGGCCATCGGTTCTTTATGCGTAGACAACGTTTACATCGCCAACAAAGAATCGACCGTATCCTTGCAAACTCTCTTACACCAGGTCGTCATCGTCAAAACGATCGACGTTGCTCCTCTACCGGATTTGGCCGACTGCGTAGAAGACTTGGACTTGGAGTCCGACACGGAATAAATAAAAAAAAAAAAAAACACGTGACAGTATTTTTGTAAAAACGTAACGTTTTTTACAAAATATAAATAAAATGTATAAAAAAAGAGATGAACGTGGACGAGATACTAACGAACGTCGCTACCGCCGCCGAGACGACGACGACGGTAGACGACTCGCTCAAAGATAGGTTATCGACCATCGTCCGGATCGGGACGAGCGCGTCACTTCCTGGGAAAAGACGTGACCGTCGCCGACCTGAACAAGATGAACGACAAGGAACTGGACAATCTAAATCGTCTACTCAACGCGCGACTCGGCATGCGCATGAGTAAATCGATCGCCAATTCCGTCATCACGCTGTACACCCAGAGTCTAAAAATATTTTTTCGATCTGCAGAACGAACCTAAACTGATCGAAGAACTGAGCGAAGATCCCTTCCTCGACGCGGCCATCGGCGAAGCGTGCTGCAGCCTGTTCTACCACTTCGGTTCCTACCTGGCCCCTCTCAGTCTCGCCGCCACGTCCCAGTCGCTATATAACGGGATTAAAAAATCGGAGGGAATAGAAAAAGGCGATGAATCCGGAAGAACTCCTAACGAAAAAGAATCCGAAACGTCAAGAAGCGGGGAAGAAGGGAGCGCAAAAGAGGTGGAGTCGAAAAAGTCAGGACAGCAATGCTAATGGCCAGGATGGCAATGCAATGGCCAGGATGGCAATGCTAATGGCCAGGATGGCAATGCTAATGGCAAACTAATGGCCAGGATACTGGAAATGGTTAGCGGTCGGCGGCGGACTCGCGGCCGTTGGATGGCGGTGGTGTTGTACAGGAAAAACCAACCGCAGCCGACACCTCCTCCTCTTCCAGAACCTAAAGAAGAAGAAGTCTCCAAATCCAATCCCCACGAAATGTAATTAAATAAAAATCTTTTCACTATAAAAATGTATACGTGACACTGAAAACGTTCATGGACACGTCGATGTTTATGGCGTCGGGAATCCTCGCCACGAGTCTATTCGTTTTCACATGATCGCACAAGTAGTGGAAGCTAAAAGTCCAACACATTCACCATCACGACTGTACCGAAGACGAAGAAGAAGAGGGGATAAATAAATAATTCTTTTCATATAAAAAAATGAGCGACAAAGGATTTAGTCAACACCGCGTATCACGAGGCCGTCGGAATGGGAATAGAAAAAGACGACGCCGACTTTAAGGTGGACGACGAAACTTCCATCGAAAACCAACCATGCTCTTCAGGATGAACACTTACTGCGACGAACTCTACAACACGAACAACGGCACGACGGAGACGGTAAAATCCGATAAATAATAATCCTTTTCATATAAAAACTTGCTGAAAAGGATTTGGTCAACACCGCGTATCACGCGGCATTTGACGGGAATCGCCACGTTGTACGCGCAAGTTTCCAAGAAGTTCTTCAAGACGTCTGCCCCCAAACTGGATCTAGATCTAAAGGATCTCGGGATGGTCTTCGTCGACTACGTTTTGGCCGAGTACACCAAAGACATGCTGGTCAAGAAGGGTATCATCCCCGCCGATATCATGAAATAAACTAAAAATTGATTTAAAAAAAATTGCAACGATCGCGATGATGATAGGAGGCGCGGCAGTCAATGCTCCGCCTTCTCGGGATCACAATTTTGATTCTCGAATCACGAAGAACAGAAGAGGCACGACGAAGCGATGGAAAAAACTGACCGCGGCTAGAGATCGGTGGAATCACGAACGCACGAAGCGATTAGATTTTCTCAACGAAAGACCTCAGGAAAGAAGGACATTCCCTGTACACCTACAAAGAAGTGGATGCCGCCATGCGACTCTACTCGCAGATGACGGAAGAAGCGGCGATGCCGCCCGAACCGAAGTTGAGCGATTTCTATCAACCCTCGGAAGAACAAAAAGACAAGGAAATCCTCTTCGTGATCGTGGGAACGGGACTCGTGTTCTACGGCGTTAAAAAATACGTCGCCTAAAGTAAAAAAAATGGAAGCATCTATCACAAACACTATTGGAAGGGAAAGGTCGCCATCGGGAAATTGGCCAAAGCGGCCAAAGTCAGCGAGAAGGAAGCGTTGGAATTCCTGAAAAAACAAGACGTGTGGCAAATCTACCTACCGGCCCCCAAGAAGATCGTGAGACCTCGATTCGAAGATGCGAAAGAAAACGACACTCACCAGGCCGACCTGTTGTTTTTACCGCACGACAAGGTGGACGGGAAAACGTACAAATACGCGCTGACGTTGGTCGACGTGGGCACGCGCTACAAAGAAGCGGAACCGCTGACGACCAAAGACAGTCGAGAGGTGGCCGACGCTTTCGAAAAGATTTACGAACGGCATCTGACGTTTCCCCAAATTATTACAAATCGACCCCGCCGCGCGAATTCATGGGCGCCGTCACCAAACTCATGACCCGGGCACGGCGCTAGAATAAAAAGGGGACGGGTCGACCTTCACCGCGACCAAGCCATCGTCGAACGCTTTAATAGAACGTTGGGCGAACAGTTGTTTAGCTATCAATACGATCGAGAGATAAAAACCAAAGACAGAAAACAGAGAATGGGCGAAACGGTTGCCGGAAGTCGTCAAAAAGTCAACGAAGAGACCGATCCGCCCAAAAAGGTAGAACCCGTCGATAAAACAACCGTCCATCAGTCCCTTTGCGAAAGTAAGATATCTATATCGACCGGGTGAATTTGGAAGGCGGCGGGCGCAGGAGAGCCACCGATCCCATCTGGAGCGTCGACAAACACGTCATAGACAGGCATTTCAGAATGCAAGGCATCGACCTTATCAGCTCAAGGAACCGGCGCCTCAGAGAACGTTCGTCCGAGAGGAATTATTGGTCGTTTAAAAAAATTTATTAATAATAATAAATTTTTAATACCCCGTAGGGTAACGTGTCGTACCCGTCCTTCATCACCCGTTTATCGTAACACAACGAAACTCTTTTTCCTGATATCGATTCACGACACGTTTGGTTGCGGAATCTCTCGTGATGGCGTTTTCTCGAATGGTCGTAATCCTCTTACGCGTTTCTTTAACGACGTCGGTCCATCGCTTCTCGGTTGATGTAGGAGAGAATTTTCGTAATTCAGACTAAATCCTTTGACCTTATACACCTTTTTACCCGCGTTCGTTTCGTACGAATAAGATTTGGGTTTATGTGGCGCACCACGACGTGATGAAATCGCCGCCTAACTCGTCCGTCAAATCGCCCAAGTTATCGCCCGTGTTCGATCGAGACCCCGTCGTCGCGATCGACGTACCACACGCTATCGTATCGAATCCCAAACACTCTATCGTCGAGTCTGTCCAACACGTCGTATAACATGGTTCTGGCGTGAGCCGTCGTAAAACACGCTATGAAGATATTGACGTTCTTGGCCTGATCGACGAATTGCCCTTTGACATCGTAAGTCATCTGGACCATGTCGTCGTTGATGAACTGAATGTTGAGATTGTCTATCGTGTCGTCCAACAACAGTTTGTAAAAACGTGCCGGTTCGCTCACGTATTCGGTCTGTTTCATGTTGACCCTTTGACCGAACTTGCCCCAGAGAGAGTTGAGACATAATTTAGAGATGGCGCGCATGCCGGGATTATACTCTATTTCACCCAAGTCGATCCCCAAACGTTCTCTGGACCATGTCTTTATAACGTTCTTCCGACTCGTAAGTGGTGTCCGGCCCGACCTTCAAAGCGGAACTTTCCATCTTGATCTTCATAAACTTCTTGACGTAGCCTCTAAAGAGGTCCCGCGTCCTCGGTGGTGTAGAGAAAATCCCAAACTTCGTAAATTTCTCTATCTCGTACCCCTAATCCAAGGCCTTGAATAGCTCGGGAGTACACCACGTGCCCGCGAACGTACCTCTGCTCGTCGGTGTGTTCGCACGGTTTCTGTGACCGTCGTTCGGCGCACGTCTTACACAGCGGGAACAAGAGCTTTTCGGCATTTCCGCATTTCATCTTGACGGGTAGGACGGGATGATATAATTTCCCGGGGCGGCACGACTTTACATTTGACGAACCCCGTCCAAGTTCGATCGACGCGCTCGGGATTAACTATTTTGGTGGGGTGACCGACCGGACAGGGTAGGTCTTATAAAACTGGACCGTCGGGTACAGACTGACAAAGTTGTATCGTCCCTTTTCTCTACCGTCGAAGTCGTACAGCAACTTGGTACACGTTGGTCCTACCGCCGAAAAAGGCATCTCGCGGGTCTAACGGCGTCACGATCTCTTTAACGGCTATGTCTTTCGCATCGCATTCCCAGACCTCGACGAACGCGTTGGCCCTTCGTATCTTCTCGTTTTTCGCGGAGGTTCGTTTTCTGAGCGTGTCCATCTCGAATTGGTTCTTGTTATTGACGGTGTTGTCGAGCGTAACACTTTTTACACCCGTGCCAGAAACATCCTTGAAATTCGTAAAACCGTCCTCGTGTCTTCGCAATACCCGTCGACTTTTCCGATGTCGTCGGGCAAGTCACCTTGCCGCCGTTCAACGCGTGTCGTATGACGACGCCGTCTCTCTCGGCCACGTGATCCAACCAAGAAATGGATTTCGCGCTGTACGTATCGTAACGACGTTATCGTTATGGACGGCTATCATCTTTTCGGGCATGTAATTACTTCTGTAAACGGTCACTGCACACGGACGCTATCGTCACATACTGTAACGGATCTATGTTTTCCAACGCGATAAAGTCTTCCCTGAATTTCAACATGGACCGTCGTAATATGTCGACGTCGGACGTGCAGTACTCCCTCAGTTCTTTCTGGAAATCAAACACGTCGTTCTTTCGCATCTCGTACCACTTTAAAAACTCTTCCCTGTTGCGTTTGCTCATGTAATCGACACCGTAGTGTTTTTTACCAGGCAACGGTCCCACGTAACGTTGGTGACACGGCTTGTTGAAATAATGCGGGAAATAACCCTTTTTTGAGTTCGGTCAGACCAAACGTCTTCGGAAATTCCGCCAGAGCGGATTGGACAAAATTTATGGAATCGATAAAGCGAAACACAACCGACTTCCATGTACATGATCTTCGTACCGTTGTATAATACAATAGGGTTTAATGTTATGTTCCACGAAATACTTTAACAAAAACTGCGCGTCATACGCTTTGGCATTGTGGGCGATGAACGTACCCACTTTTTGATCCAACACAAACTTACAGAACTCGTCTACGGTAGAAAATTCGTGTTGTTTACCGCCAAAGTCTTGGCACACGATTAGATTCGGTATGTGAACGCCGGTGTCTTGCGAGGCTTCTATGTCGTAAAAATAATACTCCGTCGTCCGCGTTTTACAACTGTAACAGGGTTTCTTTTCTTTGCACTCGGCCGATTTGCATTTTCCACCTTTACATTTTTTCTGGACCATGAAACACTTGTGCGTCGTCATGTCGACGTATGCACGACAATTCGGACATTTGGAATGACCGCATACGTGGGACTTCAAGTCCTTGGTCACCCGTTCGCACTCTAAACATTTCTGAACGAGCGAGCAAACCGTGTCGGTTCGCCGCCTAGCGTGCCTCTGGCGCGTTTATGTTCCTTAAAACAGACTTCGCCGAAAAACGCTCTGTTACAATCGTCGCACACTATCCTTTCACCCCCGGGGCAATCGTAACCGAAGCACGATAGACACTTGATCTGGACATCTGTTACGATCTCGTCTCGTATATCCTTTCTTACAAGTGTGACAGTAATATCCCGTACCCAAAAAAACCGTTCATCTTCGTAATCACATCGAAGTGATTTTTATTCTTGTACAGATAGATCGCGTCGTCGTCACTTCCTTCGGTCGTATAGATGATTCGTTGAACCGTTCACCGTCCACCACGTTGATCTGCACTCCCAGGTGATCGGCAAACGTTTTCGCGTCTTCCAAGGTACAACCGTCATCCCGGACGGGAACGCCCGCTTCTTCGTGAAGTTTTAACGCTTCGGCCCTTTGTAATTTACGACTATCGTTGAAACCGTTTTCGAAGCTGGGAATATCGTCCATTTGTCTTTATGTTTGTTGGCCACCGCCGTCACGATGGCTCGTGCCAGACACGTGACGTCGTCGTTTTTAATCGTGATGATATATTCTCTTCTTCGACGAGGTCTCCTTTGTTACCGTTTCTTTGGATCTCCCCTTAAGCCTCGGCATTATCGTTAGACTGGACGGACTATTTCTACTTCGTCTAAGGACACCTCGTAATATTCTATATACTCTTGCAGTGCTTTGAATAAATCTTCGGCTAAATCCCACCATCATTTAAATATATTTCGTACTGAACGGATTCGGGAATTTCGAGTGAGTTTAGTTTTAAATTTATCGCCGTTTTGCAACCCTCTATCGTTTATCACCGACCTTACGAGTTGTACAAATAAACGGTCTATATCGATAACCCGGTCGTCCCTCAACAGGACCACTCTATACTCGTCGAACCTGGTTTCAAACTTTAACCTGCGCGTCGAGGAAATTCTGTCGTAACGATAGGTCTGGCCCGTGTAGACACGTTTGGGTTTTAAATATTTTTTTTTAAAATCGTCAGGAATCGGGAGATCTAATAACGGTTCGATATATTGAGTAGTAATTGATCTCTCGGGCGGAATCGGTAAATCCAATAACCGCTCGGTAGATCGTTGTGCATGAGACATGTTTTTTAAATTGAGGTGTAATTACTTATGGCTTTTTCAATATTTACTACACTATACCGTTGGAGCACCTACCAGGACACACTCGTGCGGTTAGTTTTACCTGGCGAGCACGGGAGCGTGACGTCTATAGGCACAAATATAAAACCTGAGACCATCTAACGCGTACAAACAAACACACACACACAGTATTTATATATATCCACGTATATAAATAACAAACGGGGTCACAAATGGGGACGTGACAAACGGAATTCCGGGAAATCGACACGTACAGACAGTTCTTGGAAAAGGGTGAGCTGAAGTGTAGTACATATACTACTTATATCCTTCCTTGATATTCTCCTTTGTTTTAGATACAACTTTATCAACATGAAGTGGCACATCCTGGCTGTGTAAGAAACCAAAACAGTATGGTCTATCCAAGATAGGGGTGTATAGGTATAACATTTTGCACTGCCCTGATTCTATGCATTACAGTAGCTATAATATTTTGCCACAAACTAAACTGTTACCTCTGTTATAAGTATTTTGTAAACATATGCCACTTTATCATGGTAGATCAGTAATGTAAAGCATCAGAACAAGGCAGAATGTTTTAAATGTACACCTCTATTTTTAGTAAATAGACAGTTTTGTTTTAGTTTCTGAAAGAACCTGGATGTGCCACTTTATTTTGTAGATCTATGGAAAAAGTTTACTCACAGGAAATCATTTGCACTATCAGTCTAAGTTTTATTTCAATGTTAGAACAGCTTCATACATGTCATACTTTAGTTTCAATTATAGAAAGTAAGAAATGTAAGTTCTTTTATGTCTTTACCAGAGATCAATCCAGCTATGAAAGTCATATCGCGCTTGCGTAAGGATAATTGCCAATGAATATAATTAATACAAAGTAGTGTACACACGGTGAACAGTTACAGGAAACAAAAGACAGCATACATACACAGGAGAATTAAAAGAAAGAGCAATAAAGAAGAAAGCTCATGGCTTTATTGCTCAGTTCAAACAAATCCACTAAAGTAACAATGCATGTAGATTTCATTTGTCTGATGACAAGGTTTACTTGTTGATAATAATCAAATAAACATGTGTCAGTCATATATACTTTGTAAATTATCAGTCAATATATCAAGTTATTAAATGTGGCAAAATATATTTGTTATATGCAGTATTACTTAGTTTAGGATTGGGGATGTGCATGCTGTATAAGTTAAAAGTAAAGATATATTTTAAGTCCCTAATATGCACCACTAAATAAATGTCATCGTAACAATCAATAATACATATGGTTTAAGGGTGGGGCTGTGAACAGTTTTCAAGTTTTAAGTAAAATCTATAAATTCCGGGGGGTGGGCATGTTCATATATACATCACTGAATATACATCTTCATAAGGAAGAAGAATTTGTATGGTTAAGGGGTGGGGATGTGAATGGTATTCAATTTATAAGTAAAACACATATTTCAGGGAGTGGACCACAACCCTCAAATACATCATTGAATTTATCTTCCCATAATGATCAAGAATATGTGTCAGGGTGGGCATATGAACGTTTTTTAAGTTATAACAAGAAAATCAAAGTACTGAAAGTACTGATACGAGTTGATGGCAACCGTAAGTTTTAATGAGGTATAATACACTCAGTATACTGAATACCTTTTTAAGTCAGTTAAATTAGGTTTTTAAAAAAAAGTAACTAAAAATCGGGTCAGACATTTGGCCTAACGTGAGTACTGATGGCTTATTTATTATGCAACAAACTACACAAATCAGCAATATGATCATAAAATCTTGTGGTTATAAACATCATTTCATCCATATTAAATTTCTATGCGACAGGGCAGTATTATACCCTTACACTATACTTCCTATCGGTGGCCATAAATCTCTAGGTCAATATGTGTACATGTAAAACATTTTCCCAACTTCAAAGAGTTTCTCATCAGTTAAGATCATGTGAATGAGGAATGACCCAACTTCTATGTCCAACTTCACAGACAGATCTTGCAAATACACAGTAAGAATTGTTAACAGTCCAGTCTAATGCTTTTAATGTCAATTCCATCACAAGAGTATAATAGTAAAAAATAACTGAAAAGTAATATTCTAAAGCAAAGGAGTAGGACCACGAAAGGTGAAAAATGGCCCTGTGTCAGAATCAAATGATTTTACTTTTAAAAATGCAGAGTGTTCAACCAAATTTTGAAACTTGATGTACATTTTTAAAGAAAACTGTTTTATACCATCATTTTGGGCTAAAACATGAACATTTGACAAAAAAACACATATTTCTGGAAATTATTTTTAAAAATTTCATTCCATATCTTGAAAAATTAAAAGTTTCAAAAAAAATGGTTTTACAAGGTTATTTTGGGGTAAAAACAGTGAAAAATGATTGAAAATCACATATTTTTGGGATCTATTTATTAAAATTATCTGTTTTGATGTATGTCCAATCAAATGACACATATGGCTATATGTAGGGTCATTTAATATCTCAAAAAAATAAAAGTTCCAAAAAAATGTTATTTAAAGGTTATTTTGGGGTAAAAACAGTGAAAAATTATTGAAAATCACAGATTTGGGGGAATTATTTATTAAAATTATCTGTTTGGATATACATTCAATCAAGTGACACATATGTATTTATGTAAGTTCATTCCGTATCTGAAAAAATTAAAAATTCCAAAAAAAAATAAATGGTTTTATAAGGTTATTTGGGGATAAAAACAGTGAAAAATGATTGAAAAGCACAGATGTTGGGGAATTATTTATTAAAATTATCGATTCGATAAAATATATCAATATATGCTGGGTATGCAAACGATTAAGTGACATTTTGTATTCCGTAGGGTAATTCCATATCATGAATACTGAAAAGTTTCAACAAATGTTTTACAAGGTTATTTTTAAATAAAAACTGTGTAAAATGATTGAAAATCACAGATTTTGGGGATTTTTTTTTAAACATTGTGTATTGTGATATTTGTGCAGTCAAGTAACCCATAATCATGTCTTTACGTGCGGTCATTCCATATTAGAAACAATTGGAAAGTTCCAATAAATGGTTATTTAGGGGTAAAATCATGGGAAATGATTGAAAATCACAGATATCTGATTAATTTATTTGTCTGATGAAATTCATTCTAATCAAGGGACATTTTGGTCTCAAATGTTGGTTATTCTCTGTCATGTTCTAATGACACATTCGAAAAATTAATTCTTATGTATAGTGAATTTTTTGGGTGAAGAAAAAAAAAACACCGGAAGGTATAGAGAAACCACATATTTATGGAAATGATATATGAAATTCATCTCTTGTAAATTATTTTCTTATAAGATATTAAAAGAATATTTTTTCCACAAGTTTCAATTCTTAAACATGGATAGCCAGGACGATTTTCAATGGAAATGACAATATTTCTTGGATGAATGAAATTAATAAGCTTGTGTTATGTCTTCATTATATATTGGTAGCATCTGTACAAAACAGGTGAATGTCTTAACAGAGAAATAATACATGTGTACTGTCATTTAAATAGTAATGACTTGTAATCCAACACCAGAAATTGCTACCAAGAACACTTCCCATCTCTGTGAGTTAGCTTGGGGATTGGCACAGAGGTTTTATATATCTCTTCATATCCTCGTTTTAACATCCCATAAGCGAGGAACCCAGGAGGTGTCTCAGACCTGACATCTACCATTTAACCTGTTTGACTTGGGTAGCCAAGTAGGATCGTTACATCCCACCAACATAGCTATAAAGGTCATCAACTAACTAAATCCCCTTCCCCAGGGAAAGGTATGGCACGGGCGAAATTATAAGGCTAAGACAGGATTTTTTGTTTTACTAGCCCTGTATCCAATATATGCTGGGTATCCATGTCTAGGAAACAATTAAGGTGGGGGACCAGAAGCAGGAAAATTATTGCATTTTATATTTACATCTCTTCAGTTTGATTTTTTTTCATGGATTTCCTTAGATTATGATTTTCAACAGAATCTGTGGAAATAATTAATACATCCAAGTAATATAGGAAGAGATGCATTAAATAATATAATTTTATATCATAAACTATAAACACGGATGTCGTTGAGTGAGGCAGATAAAAGAGAGCAGAAATTCACTGTATTAATATATAGTAGGTATCATTTAAACATTTAATTATGTGTGCAATATCTTTTTACTATACTATTAAATTAAAATATTGGACTAAAGAAAAAAGTTGGACTTGAAAGCACTAAAAACTGTCAGCCCCAGTGGCCAGGGAGAAGGCGCAGACGACAACAGAAAATGTTGTAATTTATTCACAAAGGTCTAACAGAGTTACTGTAGTTTATTTATCATGTAGCATTTATAATATACAAATCTATTTATTACACAGATACAGCAGTCATGTAGCATTTATAATATACAAATCTATTTATTACACGGATACAACAGTCATATAGCATTTATAATATACAAATCTATTTATTACACGGATACAGCAGTCATTTAGCATTTATAATATACAAATCTATTTATTACACGGATACAGCAGTCATTTAGCATTTATAATATACAAATCTATTTATTACACGGATACAGCAGTCATTTAGCATTTATAATATACAAATCTATTTTTTACACGGATACAGCAGTCATGAGTCATGTTCATACATTGCTCTTTTTGTCATACATTGTAATTTGTGGGCCTTTTTGTTGGGTGGTACATGTAAGTACGGAGAACTTTGGAAATTTTTGGTCACATTGCAACTGATCATCCAACGTGAATAGAATATTGGTATGGATATGGGAAGACCTAAAGGGATTCAATGGACTCATTATTATTTTGGATTTTCAAGCCTCTATTTATTATGATGATCCTCTGTGTTTCAAGTTTATGTAAGCATTCATTTTCACTTCATAGGTCCTAATGCGGAAACCATAGAATGATGTCTCCTGATATTATTATTTTTTAGAAGACAGAAACTAAAAGAGTTGAGATATTTCCATAAATTAATGTTGATCTATAGGCCTATTTACTTTGTTGTTGAGTTAAAATATTGCAAATCGTCAGAGTTAAAAAATATATTATTATTTTGAAAACGTTATACTGTATTGTGAGGGGGAAAATAAATATTTGATAATTGAACTGAAAAAAAAGTTGGCTTTGAACTGAATCGAACCAAGGACCCCCCAATTTAAAGTCCACGACCAAACCCTTGCACCATCATGAATTATCCTAAACAATTGAGTAAATATTGCATAATAGGCTAGATCAGGATCATGCTTGGGCGATTTTGTTCGATAGTTTCCAATAATTTCTGCATTTTATTTTCAGCGTTAAAACATACAATGTTTAATTGCTTCTTTTTCCATTATTATTGGCCTACTTTTTGTACAATCTTTACATGGAATATGACTATTGAGTAGGATATTTGCCTTCAACATACATGTACATCTACCGCTGATCACTAGCCTACTAGTGGGACTACTACACTAGTGCTACTGCAGTACTGTAGCCAAGATACTACAAATTCTAACCAGTAACCTCCTCACGAGGCAACCACAGTAGATGTACTGTTGCTAACTATGCCTAGATCTTTTTATTTATAAAAATGTTATTTTATAGTTTGTGTTAAAACAAATTAAGACAATAAATTTAAATGTTTTAGAGGGTGCCAGGTGCTGATTTATGACATTGCAGACGATATTGTAGGTTTAGTCTTAAGTCCCAGAAAAACATCTAAATCTAGATTGTGTATTCAGAAAAAAGATAACAAACCAACCTCCTAATTTTCTTTGTTCTTATTTAAATTTCATGAAGATATTTTTCTTTTTCAAGTAAAAATTGTGCACTGAACGATTGATTTGTTTGTTTACATATATAAAATAGCTCATTCCGGATTGCTTCTAGGTTTAGTATGATGTTAATTTTCATCAACAGAAGACCTTCTGATCCAAAAATTCTCGCTTGGAAAAATCCCTTTGCTGATAAGATTTAATGGTCTGCGATTAGTTTTTAGATCAGAGGGTGTGCTTTATAAGAAAAATGTGATCAAAGTAGAAAAAAATGGGGATTTCTGCAGAAAACTAGTCCAATATCAGTTTCGTCTATTATAGTATTCAGCAAGATGACGTTTTGGCGGGGAAATTTTGGCATGATGCGATAGTACCAATCCTTGACTAACCTATAATAACAATGTTATTTCAATTCATTCTACTTTAATTTTTAAGATATCACTGGGCCTATATCGCTAAACATGGATCTTGTCCTTTATAACATTTTAAAATTCATTAAGGATGCCAAACTGATCTTTCATAGCATATATTTCAACAAGTTTTGAAGACCTATATTTTTCAGCGAATTGTTACTATATTTTCGTCATTTTAAAAAGCAAAAATATACGAATAAAAGTGTGATTTGGAAATTTCAATAATTAAAGTTGAGTTTATGTAGCTGAAATGTACATATAAGTGTAATTTTGTGTCAATATAATGTGTTATTAACCCCATACTGCAAAATGTTCTTTGACTTGTTCCCAATAAACAACTTAGCATAACATAACTGTGTTGATGTTCCATCAACTTGTAAAAAAAAAAAATATCTTAGGGACATACAGGACTTCATATACACCACTGTCATAATGTGTCTCTCCACAAAGATCAGGAAGACATGGGGTTGTGAATGTTACTCAAGTTACAAGTAAAAATATATATTTCAGGGGGTGGGGCATGACCCCCATGAACCCCTATATGCACCACTAGGCCTTTTTCTGCCAAATATTGGAAACTATGCCATTGGTGACACAATTTGCAAATTCAATGTGAATTTGGGTCAAATTGGGAAAAATAGTTAGCACACATGTAAACATACATGCAATGGATTTTCTTTTTTTAATGCATTTCCTCCTAAAATAATGTATTTGTCATTTCATCAAATTGGGAAAAACACATGAATTTTGCATTGGTAATGGGGCCGAATTTCAGCCCCGTGGAATCTATAGAAAAAGCCTTGTAGAAATAGGCTTCCCATAACAAGCAATAATATATATATAAATTAGGGGTAGGCATGTGAATGGTTTTTAAGAAATACATGAAAAACACAAGAGGCCCAAGGGGCCTTAAGTCGCTCATCTGGTAAAATTGGTCATCATTGCAGAAAACATAAAAAGCGTGTAAAAGATAAAATGGCTAATAAACATGAATAACAGTATTGGGGGCGTTAATAATCACCTGAGTGAAATGTATTTTACTGAAAATATACTGAAAAGCAACCAAAAGCTTGAAAAAATTTATTGAAATGGAGAATTAACTTGCATAAGGGTAGACTTGCCTTGTCGATATTTTTATAGATCTTTAAAGAAAATGTGCAGCAACAGTAGCAAACATGCAAAATCCATTTAAAAGGGGAACTAACTTTCATAAGGGTAAACTTGACAATTTAATTTCTGTTACTTTTTTGTAGATCTTTGCATTCTGAACAGTTTTTCTTCGTTCTCTTTTTCTCTATCTATTATACTTTTCAAGACAATGGGACAAAACTGTCAAAAACATAAAAAATTACTTAAAATGGAAATAACTCCCATAAGGGTCAACACGACAATTTCCGCCCTTTGAATTTTTTGTAGATCTTTGCATGCTGAATATTTTTGCTTCTTTCATTTTCTCTCTATTTATAATACTTTTCAAGATAATGTCAAAAAACATTAAAAAACATGAAAAATCCACTTAAAAGGGGAAAAAATTCCCATAAGGGGCAATCTAAAAATTTTGGCCCTATTGACTTTTTAGTAGATCTATGCATGCTGAACATTTTTGTTTCTTTCACTTTTTCTCTATCTGTTATAATTTTCAAGACAATAGGACAAAACTGTCAAAAACATGAAAAATTCACTTAAAGGGGAAATAACTCCCAAAACGGGTGACCTGACAATTTTGGCCCTTCAACTTTTTTGTAGATCTTTGCATGCTGAACATTTTTGCTTCTTTCATTTTCTTGCTATCTATTATACTTTTCAAGATAATGTCAAAAACATCCAAAAATATGAAAAATTCACAAAAAGGGGAAATAACTCACATAAGGTTCACCCCGATAATTTCCACCAAAATGAAATATTTGTAGAGTTTTGCAAGCCAACCCTTTTAAGGTAACTTTTTTTTCTCTAGCTTTAATAATTTTGGAGATACATGTATTAAATAAAAAATATCTGCTGAGTCATTCATTCTATATTTAGCCCATGGCAGCCATGTTTGGTCCTAGACCCCTTTCATTGGCAAACTTTATGCAGCTTTACATTATACTTCCTGTCAAGTTTGGTTCAAATTGGTCCAATGGTTCTGGAGAAGTAGTCAAAAATTTTTAAAATTTTATAAAAAAACCATATATTTTCAACTTACTTACGTGCCTGTGACCTTCACCTTTAACCCCATTACCTAGATATTTTTTCAAAATGACCCTCAGATAATTCCTAACAACTTTCTCATATATCTTTGTATACGAAAAGTCGATCAGTTTTGAGTTATTAAACAATTAGTAATACAAATATACCCTGTGTTACTGAAGTGCCCCCTAGTGGCTCGTTTATGCACAGATTTAATTTTCATTTGCAAACTTTGTAGATATTGACTTAACAATCATGCACACAAAATGTGAAACTTATCTGATGATCTGGTTCACGAGAAGAAGATTTTTAAAGATGTACAAAGTTTTGGTCCTTTTAGGCCCCTTTTAGGGCCCTATTGGTCCTACCTCTTTTTCATTCGTAACTTTATGCGGCTTCACATGGGGATGCTATATGCCAAGTTTGGTTAAAATTGGTCCACTGGTTCTTGAGAGAAGATGTTTAAATGCAAAAGTTAACAGGATGGATGCCAAAAGAACGCCAGACCCTTGGCTATAGCAATATCTCACTTGGCCCTTCAGGCTAGGTGAGCTAATAAATTTACGGTGGTGTGAAATATACCCCCAAAGACCCAAATGCACATGAATCACCACTGATGTACTATCCTAATGGAACCTCCATCTTAATAATCATCAACCTCATATCATCATTAAATGAAAGCCAAGACACTAATAAAAACTTAACATTGATATGAACACAGCAAAGTTTTGCAAAAATCAATGATTTAAAATCATTATAATTAAAACTAAAAAACAAAAACAAAAAACAAATGGTTTCCCAATTAAACTTCAGAACATCAATGCTAGACCCTCTATGATCTTCCAGGCAAAATATCACCAACATAGCACCAAAATCAACTTAACAGCAAGCCAGTAACCAAAACTTAACATTGGAGCTAAAAGTACACATGTAGTGAGGTGTCTATGTCTTGCTTTTGCAACTTTGTCGCAGAGAGACAAGAGGCTCTCAAGAGCCTGTATCGCTCACCTAGTTATTTGCTTGAGAAGATCAGACGAACCGAGCAATTTTTGTAAAGGACCTTCCATACATAAATCCTGTAAAGTTTGGTTGAATTTGCTTCAGTGGTTTCAGAGGATGAAAATGTGATTTTCCCATAGGGTCAAATGATAAACTAAGCCCAGCCCTGGCGGCCATGGATTTGACAGATCGGAACGAAATGAGCCCTTTTGTAAAGGACCTTCAATACAATTCTTCTAAACTTTGGCCCTTATTTGCTTCAGCGTTTTCAGAGGAGAAGCTGAAAATGTAATTTTCCTACAGGATCCAATGTTCTTCTTCCAAGTCAGGAAACCGGATTCATGAATGAATGAATAAGGTTCTGCGAAAACTTTGCAGTGTGTGCAGCACAGCAAATCTTTTGGCTATATAATGAATCTAAGCCCCGTTCTAGTGGCCATGATTTTTGACGGATCAGAACAAAATGAGCAGTCGTAAAGGACCTTGCATACATCATTCCTGTAAAGTT
Source organism: Atrina japonica (assembly GCA_030159075.1). Lineage (NCBI taxonomy): Eukaryota > Metazoa > Mollusca > Bivalvia > Pterioida > Pinnidae > Atrina > Atrina japonica. The sequence continues at coordinate 15,653 of BROG01000998.1, read as the reverse complement.
TGGTTAAATTTGTGTCAGTGGTTTCAGAGGAGAAGATGATTTTCCTATAGGATCCAATGTTAAACTAAGCCTCGCCATAGCGGCCATGTTTGTTGACGCAAAGTGATTCCAAAAGCCAGGTGAGCTAAAAATGGCGGTCAATTTTCAACAACGGTTTTGAAGTCGCAACATCAATATCATTTGGAAACCAAATTTCATTGAAACCAAACAATGTTGAATTTTCCCGCCTTTTTTGTCGGCCATTTTGAAAATGGCGGTCAACAAAAAATTTTCAACACCGGTTTTGAAGTCGCCACATCATGGCAAACATTTTATCAATTTACATTTGACCTATCTTTCATAAGTTAGAAGACGAAAAACATAAAAATTGAAAAAATTGGTGAAAAAAGGGCAATAACTCCCTACACAGGTTTTTGGATTGTCTTTCAAATTTTCAGGGTGGGTAATCTTGATATGCTGAACATTTTTGCAATTTACACTTGACCTCTATCTGCTACATTTTTTGAAATAAAAAATTAAAAATGCCAAAATTTTGAAAATTTTACCAAAAAAAGGGCTAAAAGATGATTTTCCGATTTTCTTCAAAATTGCATGGCAGGTAGATCTCATCAAGCTGATCACTTTTACCCTGTGTCAGATTTTTGATATCTGTAATGGTTTTGGAGTTATTGGCCAAAAACTGCAATTTACCCCCTATGTTCTATTTTTAGCAACAGCGGCCATGTTGTTTGACCTGCGACATAGAAAATACAAATTTGACACTAAATACCCTAGTGACGACTCAGTTCAAGTTTGGTTCAATTTTGCCCAGTGGTTTCAGAGGAGAAGATTTTTGAAAGTGAGTTAACGACGGACGGACGACGGACGGACGCAAAGTGATTGCAATAGCTCACTAGGTGAGCTAAAAATGGATTTCACTGAACATGTTAAATTACTACCATAGAATAAATTTAGGACTTTGAGAATTTTAAGAAAGTAATGATCAAGTTCTCAAGATGAAAATATGATCAAAATAATTATAATTTAACCCAAACAGTTTAAAGCATCTAATAAACAAATGTCTGGTAAAGTGTGGTACACAGCAATTCTGATTCAGAAATGTCTATCACAAAAGATGGATTAAATGACTACCTGATATTGACACAATACTTAATTGTCCTCAATTAGATATACTGTGTATTGATCTACTAGCTGTCTTCCCCAGTTTTATTGTCTACATTTTTATGAAGTCTTAAAATTAATCATTTTCATCCATGTTACCTATGATAACTCACCAAAGTTTTATCAAAAGTCGTAAAAGGAAACAAAATTAATGACATGGAAAGGAAATTCTATTTTGATACAAAGGAATTGACCACTCATCTACCAACACCTGATTAAAATCAATGGGATTGTTCAAAGAATTAATAATCCTTCACATATTGCCTAGATATATATAAATCAACAAAACACTCCCATCTACCTCGTTGTATATCTGAACTAAATATGGGCAGCTTTGGTGTAAAAATGAAATATTAGAGACTCAATGGACTTGGATAGTCACCTGAAAGAAATCATACCCAGTCTGGACCCTTTTGAAGCAACTAAGGATACTAGCCCCTTTTCAGTCACAAACATTATGGAGCTTCACATGAGGATAGTTTTTACTTGCTATTTCTGTACATGTTGACTTAACAATCATGCAAAACTATTCTGAAAGAAATCTGATTATGGATTCATGACAAGAAGCTTTTTAAAATTGTACTGAAAATTTTTTTTTTTTGCCCCTTCAGATCCCTTTTGGTGCCCCTATAGGTCCTAGCCCCATTTTTGCTCGCAGGCATATAATGCAGCTTAAAATGGGAAAAGTTTGCCAAGCTTTATTGAAATTTAACAGGTGACCTAAAATTGGTCAGGATTAGAAATCACAAACGTTAATAATTCTTAAGATATGGTTTGGTATGAGCACAATGTTTTTATGAGGCACTCTGTTTTTAAAAAGAAGTAAACCTGCACCAAATATAAAAGAACTTACTATACCTTGACCAGGACAAATAAAAATATCTTTCAAAATACGGGTGGTAGGAGTGCATTTATGAGTGTTACACTCCATCTAATTAAAATGTATAACTGCACAAATAAAATGATCAAAGGGAAACAACTATAAAATAATGGTAGTAGGAGCACAATTTTTGTATGAGAAACTCCATCTATTTAACATGTATACTGTCACTAAATATCAGGAGTCTTGTAGAACAAATGAGGTACTGTAAATCTGGAAATTTCGTGGGAATTTATTTTTGCGATACAAAAGTTCTAGATTTATTCACGGGATGATATTTTTGCAATTTTGAATGCCTTTCATCATATTATATCATACTTCATTTCACTATGAAATTTCTTGCAAAATTATGCGTAAATAATGTTATACACAGGAGATATTGTTATGAGGGTTAATGGTTGCTTATTTACAATTATTTGTACTTGTTGAACTTAGTGCATCTGTCATCAAAGCTTGAAGCCTCACTGACAAAGAGTGGACACCAGGGGTCATCAGGACTTAAATCCTCACGGACAAAGAGTGGACACTATCTGTGTCATCAGGGCTGGAAGTCTCACGGACAAAGAGTGGACACTATCTGTGTTATCAGGGCTGAAGCCTCACGGACAAAGAGTGGACACCAGGGGTCATCAGGGCTGGAAGTTTCACGGACAAAGAGTGGACACTATCTGTGTCATCAGGGCTGGAAGCCTCACGAACAAAGAGTGGACACTATCTGTGCCATCAGGGCTGGAAGCCTCACGGACAAAGAGTGGACACCAGGGGTCATAAGGGCTTAAATCCTCACTGACAAAGAGTGGACACTGTCTGTGCCATCAGACTATCTGAAGCCCATGACAAAGACGTGGAAGTCATCAGGGCTGGAAGCCTCACTGACAAAGAGTGGACACTATCTGTGTCATCAGGGCTGGAAGCCTCACGGACAAAGAGTGGACACTATCTGTGTCATCAGGGCTGGAAGCCTCACGGACAAAGAGTGGACACTATCTGTGTCATCAGGGCTGGAAGCCTCATGGACAAAGAGTGGACACTATCTGTGTCATCAGGGCTGGAAGCCTCATGGACAAAGAGTGGACACTATTTGTGAACACTATCTCTGAACACTATCTGTGTCACTAGGGCTTGAAGCCTCACTGACAAAGAGTGGACACTATCTGTGGACATCTGTGCCAACAGGGCTTGAAGCCTCACTGACAAAGAGTGGACACTGTCTTTGCCATTAGGGCTTGAAGCCTCACGGACAAAGAGTGGACACTATCTGTGGACACTATCTGTGAACACTATCTGTGTCATTAGGGCTTGAAGCCTCACTGACAAAGAGTGGACACTGTCTGTGGACATCTGTGCCATCAGGGCTTGAAGCCTCACTGACAAAGAGTGGACACTGTCTGTGCCATTAGGGCTTGAAGCCTCACGGACAAAGAGTGGACACTATCTGTGGACACTATCTGTGAACACTATCTGTGCCATCAAGGCTGGAAGCCTCATTGACAAAGAGTGGACACTGTCTGTGCCATCAAGGCTGGAAGCCTCACTGACAAAGAGTGGACACTATATGTGTCATCAGAGTTTGAAGCCTCACGGACAAAGAGTGGACACTATCTGTGCCATCAAGGCTGGAAGCCTCACGGACAAAAAGTGGACACTATATGTGTCATCAGAGCTTGAAGCCTCACGGACAAAGAGTGGACACTATCTGTGGACACTATCTGTGTCATCAGGGCTTGAAGCCTCACTGACAAAGAGTGGATACTGTCTGTGGACACTATCTGTGGACACTATCTGTGTCATCAGGGTTTGAAGCCTCACTAACAAAGAGTGGACACTGTCTGTGCCATCAGGGCTGGAAGCCTCACTGACAAAGAGTGGACACTATCTGTGCCATCAGGGCTGGAAGTCTCACTGACAAGGAATGGACACTATCTGTGCCATCAGGGCTTGAAGCGTTTAGCGTTTAGCACCCTAAAATCAAAATCCTATCTTTCTTTTAAGAAAAAATACACAAAATGACAGAAAAACATTTTTATGAAAACAAATGTACTTTTATGCACATTAAAGTATTTTCCTGAAGTGTTAACAAAAAATTAACTTCTGAAAACTAAATCTTTGACACATACTGATAGATATCCTGTGAAATGTTAGTGTTCACAATGATGAAAATAAATGTTCAGGTCTAACTGTTCATTTTAAGGGCTATAATCCAAGTTTTTTTCCCTTGATATTTGTACTTTTTCTGTTTTATGATCTCAAAACCTATCTATCAGCAGATGCCAAACAGAGAAAAAACTTGAAATGGCCTAATGTTACTACATGTTTAGCTAACAAAATATCTAACCTTTCTCTGGAGTTGTTTCTACACTTGTTATTACAAATACATGTACCTACCTGGACCTGTGTGTTTTAATGTAAAATTTTCATCTTCAAATTTTCTTCCATAAATTGATTTCCCACCAGTACCATTGTGATTGGTAAAATCTCCACCTTGGCACATCTCCAAACATTAAGGAAAAACAGAAATTGACCCAATTTTTTAATGACCCAATTATTATAAGTATGATACAATGATCTAGGTGTGATTTGCTTGTAAAGAAATACTGATGCTGAGTTAAAGCGTATAAGGATGCACACAATTACAATTGGGTTGTTATCTAAATAAAATTCTAAGGTACTTTGTATAATAAACCTAATGAAGAAACAAGAGGCTTAAAAGAGCCTGAATTGCCCACCTGACTCCAAGAGGCACCATTTTTTAAGTGAACAACCCCAGAACTATTGTGACAAGTTTTGGTTCCAATTAGTCCAGTGGTTACAGAGGAGATCTTTGAAAGTGTTCCAATATGGTCTAATATTAAACTGGCAGACATCTTGGATGAGGTGTGGGCTTGCTGGACACCATTTTCAAAATGGACCATCCAAGGAATACTGACCAAGGTTGGTTCCAATTGGCCCATTGATTTCATAGGAAGAGCTTTTTGAATGTGTTCCCATACCGTCCAATGTTAAAGCCAGTTTCTTGTCGGCTGCCACCTTGGATAAGATCTGGACCTGTCAGACACTTTTAAATGGGTCCAAGAAACATTGTCACCAAGTTTGCTTCCAATTAGCCAAGTAGTTTCGGAGGGGATCTCTAAACGTACTTTCCTATAGGGTCCAATGTTAAAATTTGTTCTCTGATGGTGACCATCTTGGATGAGAAATGGACCACCTGCCACACACCTTTTTTATATGGGTCCATTTAGGGACCATTGTGACAAAGCTTGATTCTTATTGGGATATAAGTTCCAGAAAAAAAAAATGAAAATTTGTTTTCCCATAGGGTCCAATGTTAAAATATGTTCCCTGTTGGCAGCCATCTTGGATGAGGTGTAAACCTGAAAACACATTTTATACAGGCAACCACTCAAAGACTATTATGACCAAGTTTGGTTCCAATTGGCTCTGTAGTTTCAGAGGAGAAGATCTTTCAAATTGTTCCCATATGGTACAATGTTAATCTATGTTTCCTGCTGGTGGCCATCTTGGACAGCACCTGGACCTGTTGGACATATTTTTAGATGGGTCCATCCAAGGACCATTATGACCTAGTTTGGTTTCAATTGGGAGAGTAGTTCCAGAGAAAAAGATCTGTAAATGCATTTTCCCATAGTGTCCAATGTTAAATTATGTTCCATGTTGGCAGCCATCTTGGATGAAGTGCAAACCTGAAAAACAACCTCTATTTACAGGGGACTACCAAAAGACTATTGTGACCAGGTTTGGTTCCAATTGGCTCTGTAGTTTCAGAGGAGAAGATCTTTCAAAGTGTTCCCATATGGTCCAATGTTAATCTATGTTTCCTGCTGGTGGCCATCTTGGATAGCACCTGGACCTGCTGGACACATTTTTTAAATGGGTCCATCCAAAGATGATTATGACCAAGTTTGGTTTCAAATGGGATAGTAGTTCAAGAGAAAAAGATCTGTAAATGTGTTTTCCGATAGGGTCCAATGTTAAATTATGTTCCCTGCTGGCGGCCATCTTGGATGAGGTGCAAACCTGAAAAACACCTTTTTACAGAGGACCACCTTAAGACTATTGTGACCAAGTTTGGTTTCAATTGGCTCAGTAGTTTAAGAGGAGAAGATCTTTGAATGAAAAGTTTACACCGGAAGGATGGACAGTTGCAGACGGACAGACGCAAAGTGATGGCAAAAGCTCACAATGGATATAGCCAGGTGAGCTAAAAAGGGAAAAAGGGAATTTTATTCTAGGAATATACCTAGGTTATTACAGTCAAATGAAAAGTATTTCCTGGTGTAAAAAGTCATACATCAGGGCCTGATTTCAGTGGATAAAATACAAAGGCAACAAAAATAACAAGAACTAGATAAATCATTAATTAAAAGTCACTATGTCAGACAATGTATTTATTTTCTGACAAAATGAAGCAAAATCAATATTACATTTTCTATTCTGGTGCCAGAATTTGCAAGTTATTTTGTAAATTTCTTGAAAAGACAAAAACATCAACATTTGTAAGTTCAAAGGGTATACAAGCTGTCAATTGAATTTTTCTGTTTGTATTATTAGTTTCAAAAATCTGATGTTCTATACAAATAAAATTTTCTTAAAATAATTTTCGGGTTGATAAAAAATTGTTACAATGATATAATTTGTGAAAAGAAATTGAATATGAATAATGGATGAATGAACATAGACTTTTCACGGATGGAAGGAACATCAATTGTTGGCTTATTGCATACATACAAATATTTATATATGCATATGTTCAAAATTTCTATGGCAATATATCCTTTTAGTTATTTTTCAATCTAAGTTTAGGTCTAATCCTGGGATACATATATATTTAAAATGACAGCCCGTATGCCTTTAATACAGACATAAGATAAAATAGGATAGTTTTTATCTGAAAACAGTCCAGAATGAAACATACTTGATTACACATCTGAAATGACTGTTTGCCGTCATCACCGTATGTCCAATCACACAGCTTTTAAGGTGTCCTTCACAGCTTTTACCCTTACATGACCGTTATTATTTTGGGTCCCTATAACTAGAATCATTTAGTCACCTTTGACAGAACAATTTGTGTCACCTTCAATGTGTGTTTAACTGAAAAGTCAAATGAAATGTAAGGGACATAAAAAGGTCAGTCATAATAAAATAAGGTATTATTTACCTATAATGTTCTAATGAGATAACAGTAGGGTTTTTTTCATGTGTGCATATATATGTGTGTGTGTGTGTGTGTGTGTGTATGTGGTGTCTGCGAATGTGAGAGAGAGAGAGAGAGAGAGAGAGAGAGAGAGAGAGAGAGAGAGAGAGAGAGAGAGAGAGAGAGAGAGAGACAGAGAGAGAGAGAGAGAGAGAGACAGAGACAGAGAGACAGAGACAGAGAGACTGCAAGTGTGTGTGAACTATGATCTGAATCTGCACTGAAAAACAAGTGACAGATATGGCATGATACTAGTGAACTGTTAAACTGACTAACTGGTCACCCATGTCTGACTGTCATAACATGATACAAGTGAACTGTTAAACTGACTAACTGGTCACCCATGTCTGACTGTCATAACATGATACAAGTGAACTGTTAAACTGACTAACTGGTCACCCATGTCTGACTATCATAACATGATACAAGTGAACTGTTAAACTGACTAACTGGTCACCCATGTCTGACTGTCATAACATGATACAAGTAAACTGTTAAATTGACTAACTGGTCACCCATGTCTGACTGTCATAACATGATACTAGTGAACTGTTAAACTGACTAACTGGTCACCCATGTCTGACTGTCATAACATGATACTAGTGAACTGTTAAACTGACTAACTGGTCACCCATGTCTGACTGTCATAACATAATATAAGTGAACCGATAAACTGACCAATTGGTCACCAGTGTCTCTTCATGAAAAGGGATGAAGATGAATCTTCAAAAGACATTTGCTGTCAATGTATACATAAAGAATTGACAAATTCATGAAAATGTAAATCTGGACTATAATGTATAAAGCATTGATGAAAAGATGAACAATTACAAAGAAATTTAGAAAAGGATACAAATTGTGGAATAACTCTGTGAAATGTGCTGCCTTTATATCCAAAACCTTTTTCATGAGTACACAAGCACCTGAAGTTTTCTGTAATTAAATACATAAATGTTCTATAAGAAAATGTAACTTAAATAGGATTTGTACATGTATTCATAGACATATTAAAATAATTATAAACAACAAACACTGTGCTATCAATAATCTGGTATATTGTCTTCCAGAACAACATTTCTGATGTATCTACATACTCTGTATTTTCAGCTGAATCTCTTGTATTTATACCATCACGATCTCCTGTATTTATACCATCACAATCTCTTGTATTTATACCATCACAATCTCTTGTATTTATACCATCACGATCTCCTGTATTTATACCATCACAATCTCTTGTATTTATACCATCACAATCTCTTGTATTTATACCATCACAATCACTTATATTTATACCATCACAATCACTTATATTTATACCATCACAATCACTTGTATTTATACCATCACAATCTCTTGTATATATACCATCACAATCACTTATATATATACCATCACAATCTCTTGTATTTATACCATCACAATCACTTGTATTTATACCATCACAATCACTTGTATTTGTATCATCACAATCTCCTGCATTTATACTATCACAATCTTTTGTTTTTATACCATCACGATCTCCTTTATTTATACCATCACAATCTCCTGTATTTATACCATCACAATCTCCTGTATTTGTACCATCACAATCTCCTGTATTTATACCATCACAATCTCTTGTATTTATACCATCACAATCTCCTGTATTTATACCATCACAATCTCTTATATTTATACCATCACAATCTCCTGTATTTATATCATCACAATCTCTTGTATTTATACCATCACAATCTCTTGTATTTATACCATCACAATCACTTGTATATATACCATCACAATCTCTTGTATTTATACCATCACATCACTTGTATTTATACCATCACGATCTCCTGTATTTATACCATCACAATCTCTTGTATTTATACCATCACAATCTCTTGTATTTATACCATCACAATCTCTTGTATCTATACCATCACAATCACTTGTATTTATACCATCACAATCTCTTGTATTTATACCATCACAATCTCTTGTATTTATACCATCACAATCTCTTGTATCTATACCATCACAATCACTTGTATTTATACCATCACGATCTCCTGTATTTATACCATCACAATCTCTTGTATTTATACCATCACAATCACTTGTATTTATACCATCACAATCACTTGTATTTATACCATCACAATCTCTTGTATTTATATCATCACGATCTCCTGTGTTTATACCATCACAATTTCTTGTATTTATACTATCACAATCTCTTATATTTAAACCATCACAATCTCCTTTATTTATACCTTCACAATCTCTTGTATTTATACCATCACAATCTCTTGTATCTATACCATCACAATCTCTTGTATCTATACTATTACAATCTCTTGTATTTATACCATAGCAATCTTTTACAAGGTCTAATTTCTATCTTTTACCATTGTGACACATAGTATATGCTGCAGATTTGATAAATTACAAATTTGATATCTATAAAATCATTTTCAAGTACATTTCAAAATGATTGACATTGGCAAAAATAATTGCAACGGTTAACTGTACAAAGGGCAGTAACTCTGACAAACACACACACAAACACAAAATCAAGTCTATGATGGCAAATTGTATCCATTCTATAATATATATCAAAGACAGTCATGGGACAGAAATACAAGTTGGTGATGTCTAAATGGTGACTTTTATTTATGTTAACAACTCTATAATAAATTGAACTTCTGAAGTAGCCATTGTTTATTTTACATTTTGAGAGCCGATCCTTAAACTTGATCAATTCTGGTAAACGTGCTGGAATTGATGCATGTAATTAATGATACATCATAATTTAAACTGAGGCTTTGCCACACGCACATCAATTCTGCAATCAGCTATTCACAAACTGTGATGGTGATTTTCAAGGACTGCAAATTTCTTTTCAGTTGCAAACAAACATTCAATGATATAATTGGTAATATCTGGAGACTGTGCTGGCCTTGATGTGGTGTTTATTTCATTTTTGTCCATGAAGGTACTGAGCAATCTAGGCACAGGACATTATCATCTTGAAAAACATAAATTGTTCAGGAAAATGATGTACAATAATGAGCCACACTTGGTTTTCCAGTTTATCTATTTTTTATGGGGAAATTGTTCAGGAAAATGATGTACAACAATGAGCCACACTTGGTTTTCCAGTTTATCTATTTTTTATTTGTTCAGTGATGTTATCTAGTTTTCCAGTTTATCTATTTTTTATGGGGAAATTGTTCAGGAAAATGATGTACAACAATGAGCCACACTTGGTTTTCCAGTTTATCTATTTTTTATGGGGAAATTGTATTACTATTTTTAGTGGTCAAAGTTCCAACATCATTAAAACATTTGCAGCCCTGTAAAAGAACACAAACAATGACTGGGTTGTCAAATTTGTCAACCTTCCACCAGATATATACATTGATATCATTACTGATCACCACAGGACATTCAACACTAAGTATCAAGTTTTCCTAGTGCTACTGCACAGTCCAGTTTGTCCTTTCCTAGCACCACTTCACTCCAATTTTGTATTTCGCTATCATACCATTATCTTCCTTTTCGCTACTCAGCTGTTGTAACTTAGGCCACTTTAAATTATTTTCTCCTAATAGCCTTGGAACAGAAAGTTGATGCCTTTTCTTTCATCCAGAGTTCCCTTTCTATTACTTTTCCATTGTCTCCAAAGTTGTACTTCACTGTGCACAGAAAAATTTTGTCTATGTCTGGATCAATGTAATTTTCCCCACAATTTCTGATGTCTCAAAATTTTTGATAATTTTTGCAAATCGTTGCTTCAGATATTCCTGATTTTCAGCTTTATTTTTTGCTATATGATAAGATTTATTTCTTTCTAACCCTAACTTGAATTTCCAATGACTTGAGGGAAAGTGTATTTATCTGACTGATATAAAAGAGTACAAAGCAGATAATAAACAAGTATAGTGAGCAGATAGTAAAACAAGTACAGTGAGCAGATAATAAACAAGTATAGTGAGCAGATAATAAACAAGTATAGTGAGCAGATAATAAACAAGTATAGTAAACAGATAATAAACAAGTACAGTTAACAGATAGTAAACAAGTATAGTGAGCAGACAGTAAACAAGTATAGTGAGCAATAAACAAGTACAGTGGGCAGATAAAAAACAAGTATAGTGACCAGATAATAAACAAGTACAGTGATCAGATAATAAACAAGTATAGTGAGCAGATAATAAACAAGTACAGTGAGCAGATAGTAATTAAATATAGTGAGCAGATAGTAAACAAGTATAGTGAGCAGATAGTAAACAAGTATAGTGGGCAGATAATAAACAAGTACAGTGAGCAGATAGTAATTAAGTATAGTGAGCAGATAGTAAACAAGTATAGTGAGCAGATAGTAAACAAGTATAGTGAGCAGATAGTAAACAAGTATAGTGGGCAGATAATAAACAAGTACAGTGAGCAGATAGTAATTAAGTATAGTGAGCAGATAGTAAACAAGTATAGTGAGCAGATAGTAAACAAGTATAGTGAGCAGATAGTAAACAAGTATAGTGGGCAGATAATAAACAAGTACAGTGAGCAGATAGTAATTAAGTATAGTGAGCAGATAGTAAACAAGTATAGTGAGCAGATAAAAAACAAGTACAGTGATCAGATAATAAACAAGTATAGTGAGCAGATAGTAAAACAAGTGCAGTGAGCAGATAATAAACAAGTATAGTGAGCAGATAATAAACAAGTACAGTTAGCAGATAGTAAACAAGTATAGTGAGCAGATAATAAACAAGTATAGTGAGCAATAAACAAGTATAGTGAGCAGATAGTAAACAAGTATAGTGAGCAGATAATAAACAAGTATAGTAAACACATGATAAATGTAATGATAAATGACATCATAAAAATGTTATTATTATTGAATTTGTAAAAGCTCAGAGTCTGATCTGTTTTCTAGAAATAGCATGCATCAAAATAAAAGACAACAAATTTCGATATACAGTTCTCCCTGGTATATTGCCCCCGTTATAACGCCAAACCGACATAACGCCATTATTTCTTGAAAAACACATTTCCTTCCATATAATTTCTGCATTATAACTCCAAAACCTGCATATCATCATCAGACAATGATTCTCTGGTACAAATGGTCATTTATGCATGTTAAATCCCTCGACCATATCGCCAGAACAGGTGAATAAACAGGTGTGAGAAAAGTCGTTAGCAAACGATTGCCTGTTTACTTCACACTATGACTGTAAAGGGAGATAACTCGAACACCAGGTGTTACTGTTTTCAAATCTTCATTTGATAGTTGGAAGAAATTGTCACGTCGTGTGTTTACACAGCAATTATAACACCTCAAGAAATAATTATGAATGGATGGGGATTTAGATCTAGAGCCTTTGTATACCCAGCCTGTCAAAGATTTATTTTAAAAATAAACAATGAAACTTAACATAAGAAATGTTTCCTGTTTAATGTCAAAAATGGATCCAGATTTTTCTGCAGTCAAACATGAACATATTTTGGATGGCATTGGTTTAATTTTGGCCACATTAATATGGTGGCCAAATTCTCCAAACTTAAACAATGGCCAAAACTTATAGTAGTGAGATGTAAACAGAATATGATATACAACAGGGATAAAAGACAATGAAACAACCATACCTCAAAAATTGTAAATCTTGATATATTATCACTAAAATAAGAAAAACAAAAGGTGGTGGTATATGAGGGGAGAGAACTGTATTTCTGCATTTTGATGTCAGTGACAAATACTTATGTCCCATCAGTGTAGCATTGATAAAACCATTGACAAGAGCTCTGTTGTTACTTGGATTTTCTATTTCATGAATATGTAGAAGAGTAAGGACACAGTTTTTTTCAAGCATTTTCATTAGAAAAAATATGGAATATCTAGTCCACCAAAAATTTACCACTTCAATGTACAATGTACATACCGGCATAATGAATGTCTCAACATCAGAATATACAGACAGGTAATATTGTTATAATCAAGAATGGTAGTGAGACATTACTCTTTATTGTGGAATTACAAAAACTTACCAGCTGTTTTAGGAGTAACATCTGATCTTAATTCAATTACAATACGCCCTGTGTTGTTACCAAATTTGATGTCCATGTAAACTTGGGGATTTCCTTTTCTTTTTTTTACAGGTGATGATTCCTACAGGGATGAAAAAGAAATATTTGTATCGTTATTGTAAGGTTGTCAACGAGATAATCAAGTACTCAATTAGAAAAATGGTCTGTTAACCTATTACTAGATATTGGTGGATTTGAGAACATTACATTATACTGAAGAATTTTGAAACAACATCAGATTTTCAAAATATTTTCTATGCAGATTAAAAATTCAAAAATAGGTCCCAGACATCATGGACATTGTACCGATACTTGGAGACACAGATAGAGCATAACATAATAGGGCACATGATGTCAGCAAATTGCACCCCCAGGGGCATGTGATGTCAGTGAAGTGTAAGCAACCCTTATACGAACTTACAGTCCAAGTTTGTTTACTGTATCACAATCCAAACTTGAAATATTGCACTTTATATGTAAGTTGGACGGAATCACAGACAAACAAACACACAGACAGAGGATCCAAGTGCTAGATGCCCCTGCAGACCTTTCAGGCCAGGGGCATAAAAACCATAAACAATATTTACATTTTGAACATCTTCTGGTGGTCTTTTTGTTCCTCTTTCAGTTGATTCTTCGGTTTCTTCTGTTTCATTTGATTTTTTTTCTAATGTCTTCCCAGAATGCTCCTGGAGCCATGTGTCATCTGCCCATACTATAAAATAAATACAAGTGACATTAAAACTGCTCTTTGATCTTACCAGAACCATAGTACAATAAATCAAGTTTCATATACAGATATGTGCTAGAAACTAGAAATATAAATTATCTTTTTAACGCCAAATTCATTATCGTCATCCATCACTCTGTTTTTGGAACAAACGTCCATAAAAGTGGCATTTATCTTGCTGTCACAGGTGATCAGGGTCAATTAAGTCGCTTACAGGTTGCTATAGATCACTGGCATAAAGTCGGGTAGTAGTATCAGACCAGGTAATTAAAGAATTAAGTAAGCAAGACAATTACTTGACACACACTGTTGTCCTGTTTTCTGTTCATTAAAAGTATATCTACGATAATAAACATAATAGCTACTACTGCTACTACTACAGCTCTACTACTGCTACTACTACCACTACTACTGCTACTACCTATACTACTGCTGCTGCTACTACTACTACTACTACTCTTACTTCTACTACTACTACTACTTCTACTGCTACTACTACTACTACTACTACTGCTACTACCACTACTACTACTACTACTGCTACTACTACTACTACTACTACTACTACTACTACTACTACTACTACTCTTACTTCTACTACTACTATACTACATGATGATGATAATAAGACAATATACAGTAAAGCAGAGGATGCTAATGATGATGATAAGACAGACAGAAAAGCCTTAGTCACAACCAGATGCACAGGTTTTTAAATTGTGCGCCCTCTGCGTTTTTCGCCGTTTGTGAGTCTTAGACGTAATAGGGGCAGAAAAAAAGTAGTGGTCAATTCGTAAGTAGACAGAAAGAATGACGTATATTATTGGGAAATAGCAGAGTTTGTTGGACATGCTCAATATCCATCGTGCATGTCTACGGGCAGTATGCCTGCTCGAAATTCCGCAAGATGCATGTGCATGGCCCATGCGCTCCTGTGTTTTTTTTGCCATGCATAACCTGTAGCGTGGAAGTATAGCCGGTTGTGACTGAGGCTTAATGCAGAAGAACATCTGAAAATGGAAAGTGTACACTAATTATAACAAGATACCATCTTTTACCTGCTCTAGAAGTTCCTTCCTTTCCTTTCATTGGTTTTGCTAGATTCACTCTGATCGTTCTACCAAACATTTCTGAATCATTCTGAAAATACATTTACATAATGAAATTACTTCAAAATAAATCTATTTTCTTCAGAATCAGATCAATTTTCAATTATTATTCAATATGCAAAAGAAAAGAGCACAAAAATATTGTTATGATTATTCAACAATACTTCAAAATCTAAAGTGAATCATCTTACCATGTTATCCACTGCTGCGGCAGCATCCTATTAAATAAAAAAATAATAATCAAAATTAATGTACCAGTTATATTTCATTCTTATAAGGAAGTTAGTAAAACACAATAAGGATGCTAATATGAAGACATCTGACAACATCTAATAAGTACATTGTACTATAGTTCCGATATCTTAAGTCATTGTCTGAACATTTTTTTATTAGATACTTTGCTACTATTTATTTTAAATAGTCAAAAACATATATGCAGTTAAAATGATAAGCCTTAAATAACCACATTAATAAAGATCTATA